>JAQGBM010000381.1:0-14338 GCA_034698405.1 Symphylella vulgaris | reverse complement strand
AGATTTTCATCTTGAATATGAAATCATATTTAACCGAGTACGAAAAATGGAACGAGTACACGTTTCAGTTGTTTTATCAGCTCCCCGATCTAATTCTAAAGTATAACCAGGCTACGCTTGTGTGTACTGATTTCTTAAAAGATGTCCTTGAATATGTTACAGCTGTCGAAAAACCAAAAAAACAAGCAACTAGAGGTCGAAAACGGAAAGAAAACTAGTGGAATGTTTTATCCGTTTCCAAAGCGCGAATCTGGTCTTGCAAAAATGTTGTGTCGAGATGCCACGTTCTCCAAAGCTCAAGCGCAGACCCCAAGTATAATGAACCTTTTTCTTTTCAAGGTATCATCATTAGAAATGGTCTCGCATGTCGAAGTTCTTGAAAACTGTTAGATAATGACGATGTAAGCAAAGACATAATAACTTGTCAAGGCTAAAAAGAAAAACTTGCGTTCTTGGACCAGTCAAGATCTTACATAGGAAATGGAAAGCAGGTGTCAAGTGTAATTAACTACTGCAAGGTTTTCACAAAACTTCAGTTTATAATACGATCAAGGACATGATAGCTTGGCAAGGCTAAAAAACTTGAGTTCTTGGGCCAATCAAGGTCTTACATATGCCATGGAAAGCAGGTGTCAAGTGTAATTAACTTACTGCAAGGTCCGTCGCAAAGAAAAAAAAAATCATTGTCCTATACGAACAAAGTCACGATAGCTCGTCAAGGCTAAAAAAAACTTGAGCTCTTGAGTCAGTCAAGGTTTTACCTTGGTAGAGGAAAGCAGGTGCGAAGTGTAACAAACTACCACAAGGTCATTCGCAAAGAAAAAAAATATTATCCTATACGAACAAGGACAATGATAGCTTACCAAGGCTAGAGAGAGAAAAAAAACCGAGCCCATAGACCAAGCAAGGTCTTACATAGACCAAGGAAAGCAGGTGTTAAGTGTAATAAACCACTACAAGATCACTCGCAAAGAAAAATTATTATCCTATACGAACAAGGACAATGATAGCTTACCAAGGCTAGAGAGAAAACACGAGTTCTTAAAGCAGACAAGGTCTTACATAGGCCAAGGAAAGCAGGTGTTAAGTGTAATAAACTACTACAAGGTCATTCGCAAAGGAAAAAAAATATTGTCCTATACGAACAAGGACAATGATAGCTTACAAAGGCTAGAGAGAAAACACGAGTTCTTAAAGCAGACAAGGTCTTACATAGGCCAAGGAAAGCAGGTGTCAAGTGTAATAAACTACCACAAGGTCACTCGCAAAGAAAAAAAAATGTCCTATTAGAACAAGGACAATGATAGCTTAACAAGGCTAGAAAAAAAAAACACGAGTTCTTAAACCAGGCAAGGTCTTACATAGGCCAAGGAAAGCAGGTGTTAAGTGTAAATAAACTACTACAAGGTCTTTCGCAAAGGAAAAAAAAATATTGTCCTATACGAGCAAGGACAATGATAGCTTAACAAGGCTAGAGAGGAAACACGAGTTCTTAAACCAGACAAGGTCTTACATAGGCCAAGGAAAGCAGGTGTCAAGTGTAAATAAACTACTACAAAGTCTCTCGCAAAGGAAAAAAAATTGTCCTATACGAGCAAGGACAATGATAGCTTACCAAGGCTAGAGAGAGAAAAAAAAAACACGAGTTCTTAAACCAGACAAGGTCTTACATAGGCCAAAGAAAGCAGGTGTCAAGTGTAATAAACTCTACTACAAGGTCTCTCGCAAAGAAAAAAAATATTATCCTATACGAACAAGGACAATGATAGCTTAACAAGGCTAGATAGGAAAATAATTACGAATTCTTAAACCAAGCAAGGTCTTACATAGGCCAAAGAAAGCAGGTGTCAAGTGTAATAAACTCTACTACAAGGTCTCTCAAAGAAAAAAAAATATTATCCTATACGAGCAAGGACAATTATAGCTTAACAAGGCTAGAGAGGAAAATAATTACGAGTTCTTAAACCAAGCAAGGTCTTACATAGGCCAAAGAAAGCAGGTGTCAAGTGTAATAAACTCTACTACAAGGTCTCACGCAAAGAAAAAGAAATATTATCCTATACGAACAAGGACAATGATTAGGAAGGCAAGAGAGAAAAAACAACACGAGCTCAGACCAGTCAAGGTCTTACACAGACCATGGAAAGCAGGTGTCAAGTGTAATAAACTACTACAAGGTCATTCGCAAAGGAAAATAAAAATATTATCCTATACGAACAAGGACAATGATAGCTTACAAAGGCTAGAGAGAAAAAAAAATCACGAGCTCTTAGTCCGGTCAAGGTCTTACATAGACCATGGAAAGCAGGTGAAATAAACTACTGCAAGGTCTTTCAAGCAGAAAATTCATTTTATAATACGAGCAAGGGCATAATATCTTACCAAGGCTATTATGTTAGCTAGCGAAAATAATAGCCTTGAGTGAAATCAGGTGTTAAATGTAATAGGCCTCTCGCAAAGAAATAAAAATAATTGTCCTATACGAGCAAGAACATGATAGCTTACCAAGACAAAAAAGAAAAAGTTTGAATTATTGAGCCAGTCAAGGTCTTACATTGCAGGTGTCAAGTGTAATAAACTACTGCAAGGTCTCCTACAGAGAAAAAAAATCATTGTCCTATACGAACAAGGACATGATAGCTTGCCAAGGCGAAAGAGAAGAAAAAGAAACATTGAATTATTGAACCAGTCAAGGTCTTACATTGAACATGGAAAGCAGGTATCGAGTGTAATAAACTACAGCAAGGTCTTTCACAAGGAAAAAAAAATTATTTTATAATACGAGCAAGGACAGAAGGCCTTGTCAAGGGCCAGCAAACATCGAAAATGCATAATTGTTTTTTCACTTGAAGCGTCCCCAATAGAAAAGAATGAAAATAATTAAAATAATTTTGCGGTATTACATTTATAAGCATCTGGTGAAAAACCAGCTTCAGCAATTCAAGGATTTTTCAAAAGCTCTGGTTGACTGGACAGTCACTGGTTCAACAACCTTTCTAGAGTTTTATAAAAATGTCTGCGATAGATATTTAGAGGCTTGCAAGACCAACACGGTTGAATGTCGCCAATCAAACCACATCAATTTGCCGTGTATTGTTCTGCAAGTGTACATTAATAGACAAGCCCAACAGGAAGAATGGGATGAATACGTCGGCAAAGTGAAAGAGTACATACTCAACTTAGAGTATTATTACGCTCAATTCCTCGCGTGGGAAATGAGCCTAAAATTCTTTATAAATGCTACGTATCAGCACTTTTACGTCAAGCAGAACAACACTTCTCAGCTGCCTATCGTCATGGTTAAACTCGCGAATAGTTTCTATCCACCCGAAAAGACAAAAAAGACATCATGAAGAATTTTTTAATTATTTGTGCGCTACTCGCAGCGATTTATTATTTCAAGTATCATTTGTTGTTTTTCTTCAACGAGGAAAAATATACTTTGATGCTGTCCTTGAAATATAATTTGCCGCATAGCGTGATTGCCTGCTTGGCGAGGAATTCAAACAGGCAATTGTTTGAACAAATTCTATTCGGAAAAGGCGTTAAAGACTCCACCGCATTGATGGAAACTTTAAAAAAGTGCCTATCAACTTGACGTTGAAGACGTCCCCGTTGAAGACGTCCCCGTTGAAGACGTCCCCGTTGAAGACGTCGACGTTGAAGACGTCGCCGTTGAAGACGTCTCCGCCGAAGCCACTGCTAATGATATTTCTTCCAACGTCAGTCTCATAGCAGGCTCTGGTTGTAGGCTATGGTAGATGATTTGCTTTAGGGTTTTCGGAAGATTTAGAAAAAAATGTTGCTTGTCAATGGTTCGAGTTGGATTGAATTCGCACGCGGTAGCCAGAAAAAAGACAAACGCTCCAATGTCCCAGATTATCGAACTTTCCCATTCCGGGGCTGCTGGCGTTCGTCGAGCTTCGGAGAAATCGAGCAAGACAACTCGATTATTTCGTCTCAACAAAACGTGGTTAGGTTTCAGATTTGCGTAGACAATGCCTTTTTGACAGCAAGACTTTATAATGTCCACAACTTGCCCCAATACGACGAGAATTAAAGCTTCCGAAAGCGGGTGTTTGTCGATCGCTACAAATTGTCTCAGGTCAATAGCATCACTCAACAGTTGCAGTTCTAGCACGTACGTGCTGAAATTATCTCTTTCGTAGTTCGTCATGCGAACTACACCTTCCGTATCTCGCAACTGCTCTAACGCATAGATTTCAAACGGAACAAACATTTTCTCTTCCGTATTCCAAGTGAAGCTATCAGCACCCAAGTTTTTTTTCTTGACAACTTTTAGAATGACGGCGATGTTGGTGTCGGTGGGGGTGTTTTTAACACCGAGAAAAATTCGATTTCTCGTCAATTTACTCTTGTAGAGTAACGATACACGCTCTGCAAGCATGATTCGAAGAATGCTGATGTTTTGTAGGTCGGGGCGCCTTTATAGGCGGCCTTAGGGCCTTTATAGGCCCCTTTCGCCTTTATAGGCGTCCTTTCGCCTAACAAAATCAGAGCTTCTCAACTCAAAATCTGACAGCAAAACAAGGTTCGAATTAAATTTGAGAAAATTGGTCCGAAGTTATTATACTCTTCACAAAACAAAAAATCAGAATTCTCAGCTCAAAATCGGACCAATCAGAGAGTTAAATCAAGTCACGTGACAGTTGCCATAATTTACCTCTATTCCAAGTCCTATCCACACAAGCAAAATTAACATGGGAGGTATAGATTTACTTCTTTTCTAACCAGGAACTGGCTGGCCAGAATAAAAAACGCGTGACGTCACGAATAATGTCACGTGACCTCAAAATATGGCGGATAGAAAAATACGATTTACCTCTATTCCAAGTCCTATCCACACAAGCAAAATTAACATGGGAGGTATAGATTTACTTCTATTCTAACCAGGAACTGGATGGCCAGAATAAAAAGGAGTGTGACGTCACAAAACGTGTGACGTCACGAATAATGTCACGTGACCTTTTATCATTTGTCATCAAAATCAGTGATTAAACACTTCTATATGACCTTGAAGAATTAATTATTGTTGTTGTTCTTAGGTTTTGTTTAACGCCTCTTTCAGTCGATGACGACTCTATAAGGATATAAAAGGTGACAAAAGCTAAGTCACGTGACATTTCCTTGAATTGTCTTGACGTCACCCTTTTGTGACGTCACACCCTCTTTTATTGTGGCCAGCCAGTTCCTGGCTAGAATAGAAGTAAATCTATACCTCCCATGTTAATTCTGCTTGTGAGAATAGGATGTTGAATTGTGGTAAATTGTAGAAACGGTCACGTGACATTTCCTTGAATCGTCGTGACGTCACCCTTTTGTGACGTCACACCCTCTTTTATTGTGGCCAGCCAGTTCCTGGTTAGAATAGAAGTAAATCTATACCTCCCATGTTAATTCTGCTTGGGAGAATAGGACGTTGAATTGTTGTAAATTGTAGAAACGGTCACGTGACTTGATCACGTGACATTTCCTTGAATTGTCGTGACGTCACCTTTTTTGTGACGTCACACCCTCTTTTATTGTGGCCCGCCAGTTCCTGGTTATAATAGAAGTAAATCTATACCTCCCATGTTAATTCTGCTTGGGAGAATAGGACGTTGAATTGTGGTAAATTGTAGAAACGGTCACGTGACTTGATTTCGCTCTTCTGATTGGTCCGATTTTGAGCTGAGAAATTCTTTTTTTTTTTTTTGAAGAGTATAATAACTTCGGACCAAGAGTCGGAAAGATTTCAAAGCCAGATTAATTAAAGAGTGAAAGACATATGATCAAGCATTTTCAATCATCGGTCACTTGGTGGTCACATGTCGACCACTTGGCTATGAAACTTTCACTTCCTTCTCAACTCCAAAAGACGTCACGTGACACGTCAGAATAGGAAAATTTTGATTCGTTATTAATTACTGAATATTTCTTTAAAATTCTAAATTTTCAATATTTGGAGGTTTGAGAATTGCCGGAGGGACGGTTGGTGGTGTTTTCGACAACAGGAATTTTTCAATTTCATCCATAAATTGCTGTACCGTTTTATCAACGACTCCCACACCACCACCTTCTTCTCGTAGCGAGGTCGTGGTGATGTTCAGGTTCTTCAAGAGCGGGGTGATGTCGTACCTGGGGGGCGGGTCGAGGGGTTTTGGTGGTTGGGGAGGCTTGTTGGCTTTGATGAAATCTATTATTTGCGCATAATACGAATCGAGTAAGATTGTTAGGCCAGCATTAATTTCAGATTTTTTCGCGTTTGTGTTCAATTTGACCTGCTTGAGGTCGGCTATGATTTTCTGCCTATCTTCCTCCTCTTTCTCCGCTAACTCTTCAGCTATCTCTTCCGGAGTTCTTCTCGGTTTTCTCGGTGGCATTGTGCGCCCTTTCGGTCGCCCTTTTTATAATTTTAGAATGTCAGCAGTGTCGTGAGATTTTATTGCCACTACAGCTTTCCAGCACCCGGCAGATTTTGGATTGTTGAAATCTTTGCACATGAACTGAGGTGTGTTTTTGACATTCTCGCGCTTTCGACACTCTGACCCAACCGACCACGAATCGGGCGAGTGATAATTGAAGCATGGTGTGCATACCGATGTTACATCCCACGCAAATCGATTTTTCTGCCTCGTTTGCTGGTAATTTCCACATTGGCAACTTCCACTGACTAAATCAAACCCTGGAATCACAGCCGAATTGTACTGCGAATAACAAGGATCTTTCAGGCACGTCATTGGGAAAAGATCCAGGTAGACTTTCTTCGCATTGCCATGTTGGTCGAGTGGACATGAATTAATGGAATACCTGAATGACCCGTCGCCGCCAACGAGCCTCTCGAAGATGTCAATATCTGCTGGAAGATGTTTGAAAATCTGACCAGTTTTTCGGTCTATAAAGTCTTGTCCTTCGTGCCGCTTGATAATACACGTTTCGCCATGAAATAGGTTCGGTTTCGAACATACGCACGTTAGGTCGTCGTCGCCGCTGCTTAATATATCCGCGTGGCATTGAATCGAACGGGTCGTACAGTACGTGCCCGGTTCAAGTTCTTGACCATTGGCGATGTATTTTCTATCCGGATAGACTGTAAATTTTACCACCGCCGCTTCTTCTCTACATAAACTAGAGCAATTACAGTAGGCCACCGGGTCAGGACATCGAACGGGATGATCGGAGCAAACATTCTGACCCATTGGTGGAATTAGATTCAAGTAGCCAGCGTCCAAATACGGATGACTGGTCGCGGTAGCTGGGTGCTTGAACCACGCGATGAAAATATATTTTGAAAAGAGGAATATGAGGATTGAAAATAACGGCAAAAAACTTAAATACAAAGAGGAAGTGTACATTGTGATCTTTTTTTGAATGTATTTCATTATAGGTTCGATCAATTTAGGGTTAATTATACTCGCTCTTCTCTGGTTCCACGCGGCGGCGAGTCGTCGTGGTGGTGGCCTTCAGCCACTTCAGGAAAAACAGGAAAAGGCCAATTGTGCTCATCACCAAATTCTCTGTTTCGGCACCGTGGATTGTAAGCGAGCGTGCGTTGACGACGCCTACGAATGCGTTGGAAACAAGTGTGTCGTACAACAGCAGCAGCAACCAGCTGCCTCTGCTTGCTTGACCGAGACTGGTGGGCTTGCTTACGTCTCAAAATTTGGAGAACAAAAGTGTTTTTGTACAAAACCGCTATTTTTCGTGGGAGATGCGTGTTCGGACCAAAATCAGTTCGTCTGCAAAAATGGCAAAATTAATCTGGAATTTATCAACGATCCGTTGCGAGTGTGCTCATGCAGAACGGGTGACGAGCAATTTATTCTGAACGGCATACCTTATTGCATTCCAGACACGATTTCTCCTTTTTTTGAGCGTGTGATAGGGATATAATATCCCTAGCAGTCAACAAATTATCTGTTAAAAAAACAGCGATAAGCTCCAGCGAACATGAGTTAGACTGTTCAAGGTCTCAACTAAAACAAACACTACGTCAAGGTCCAGCGAACAATGGCCGAGTGATTCAAGGTCGAGCGCTCAACGCGCACGGTGAGTGTGCTCATGCAGAACGGGTGACGAACAATTTATTTTTTTCCCTTTTTTGAGCGTGGGGTATAAAAACCCCCCGCGGAATGCACAACACATCATTCACAAAGACGTAGGCATTGGTATTATGTCTTCCTTGTCGTAATTTCAACGCATTGTAGCAAGAACCGAGCCTGTATCGAACTAGTCCATTGACTACAATCTTCCTCCCGCCACCACATTTCTCAGCTCGAAGCCGGATCAAGGTAGCTCGCAGATTGAAAGTAACCTGCGGTCCGTGGTAGCGTACATTGCCAACGACAGCATTCCGTATCGGTCGTGAGGCAATCAGATACTTGGATCGGTAAGGATAGTGTTGCATCGCTCGTTGGATACATAAAAGGACACGAGTCAACTTTCTGGCATCACCCCCAAGACTATTGTAGAGAGCCGAAGATAGACAGTAATTATGGACTGTGAATTCGAAAGTCCGTCGCACCAAGAAGAATTTATCAATTTCGGTAGCCATCTGAAGGGATTTGTTTCCTGGTCCCAGGACACAATAGACTATCCGTCGAGACAGACTGAGTATATATACCTCACGTCGAAACATCCGCCGGGCAAGGCAAAAATTCCTCTGCAAAAATGGGATGCTTTCTGCGGACATTTTCTCGATTTGACATTTTCTCTCCCACACACCATTACTGTACAGCTGACAAATTCGCCGATGCACGTCCTGTTTCTCGACTTGGATGTCAAAGGTCCAGATGATGTGACATTTCGAAGAAAACTTGACGATTTCATCGAAACAACTATGAAGACTGTGGTCGACATGTTCACCAACATAGTCGATGATAGGTTTTATGTTTTACGTGCAAATCGAAATGGATCACAAGGAGTACACCTCTACTTCCTCAATCTAGTTCTTTCGCACACAGATTACCGCCCCTTGTGTCGGTATTTGCAATCGATGCTGAATTTTCCCATCGATCAGCTGACGAAAGACTTTCCGAGCTGCAGCGTCACGTTGGATCCAGTGAGTGCGTTCTCATTACCAAAAGCCAGAAATTTCAAAGACACTACCAGCTATTACGAACCGACTTTTTTCCACGTCCTTGAGAATAGGTCCACTCAATTGTCTTTATTATCGTTTAAACTCGATAAGAACAACGTGAAGCCAATCAACGAATTTCTCCCTAACGTTTTGATATTTAACGACTTGGAGGCGTTAACATTCCCAATTTTAAATAACAAGCACTGCGAGTTGTTGAACCACCCTATCTATTTTGTCGAGACTACATGTTATCAATATTTTGATACGTTTGAACATCCAGAATTTTCTCACGTGGCAACTATTGCATTTAAAAATAACACCGGACGAAGCCTCTCTATTTATAAAAAAATAACAAATTTTCAGATGTCTCATAGTCATAATTATACAGTGACTGCTTCAGAATATAACCTCTTTCGTACTTTTGATCCTACAATAACCTATAGCAAGAATACCATTTCCAATCATTACCAACTCTCATCGACACCCCAGCAACAGCAACCGTCTGATCCACAAGCACCATTCTATAACAGACTCGAAGAGGTTCTTGCTCGACATTTCGTGTCGCTCGATCAGTTTCTTGTTGCATTTAAAGAGGATGAATCGTACCTCCTTCTCCTGATCTTTGAGCTATCTCGACTGTTTCCGAAAGAAACTGTAAAGGAAATTTTACGAGGCTGTCGATATCACACACCGACTGCGAAGGAACAGATTGATAAATTGTTACATCTTTCTATCAGGGACCGAGACGGCGAAGATGACGAAGAAGATGACACCCATCTGCAAGGAGTAGTATTCGAAATGGCAAAAAATGCAGATTTTCTAAATTCGATGGTGGAGCAATGTGAAGAGGAAACCTGGAAATATGTGCTTACTCATAACGAAATTAAAGTTGCGCACTGCATGATGAAGTTGTTCAGGATCGAATTTTGCATGAAATTCCTCTCTCCGACTTCTTGCAACGTATTCGTACCGACCAGAGGTTTCGTCGAGATGCCGAATGCTTTACGCTGTGCGTACATGAAGAAAGTGATTTGCGATAAATATGTTGCTATTTTAGATAATTTGCTTAGTAAACTAGTGGCGTTGGAAACTACTGCTGCCGAGGACGATAAGGAGAAGTCGAAAAGCCATCGCGGCTTTCTAAAGCAAATGAAACAACTCATTAAATACAATTATTATGTCAATGAATTTTCTGAAAGCATAATGTTGTTTTGGTCCAACGACAAAATTAAAGACAGGTTGAATCACGCGCTAATTATCCCTACGGATGCCGGTATTTTAAGCCTCTACACATTCAAGTTGTATAAAAATAGTCCTGCGTTCAATTTTTCCCTACAGCTTCCCCTTTTCAAATGTAACAACTATTTCAAACTCGATCGGCTCTTGACAGACGACGTTGGTGGCGACAATGTCGAGTTTAATCGACTCTTTCTGAACGAGATCAATCAGTCTGACTTTGATTCGTTATTTTTGGATAAATTGTTCGAATATGCTGATGAACAGTTCAAAGATGAACAGCAGAATGCTTTCGACATAATCGACAGTTACTTAATAAAGAATTTCCCCGAAATTCCTGCGTGCGTTAGTCATTTCGTCACTTTTATCCTTCTTCTGACTGGCGGTGACTGCATCCTATTCCATTATTTACTGGGTTTGATCGCGGAAATTCTTCTACCTGGTAATAACCAGAAGAACATCTTCTTCCTGTTTGGTGCTTGCAACAATGGAAAATCCACGTTTTTGAACATATTAAGAGAGATGCTTGGTGAATTATCCACGTATTTGGAAACAAACACTCTCTTCGAAAATAATTCGATGGTGACCCAAAATGACCTTGCCTGTTCGAAAGACGTTCACCTCGTCATCTCGGACGAAGTTAATTGTTCGAAGAAGATTGATACGGCACTCTTGAAGTTGCTGTCCGGATGTGCAGTCTTCAGAGCAAGAAAAGTGTTTGAAGCTGGAACTAATATTAGAATCTTGTTCACCTTAATCCTCAGTTCCAACGAATTTCCCAAGATGCAATATGACCCTGCAATGCTTGAGCGATTAAAGCCAATATTGTTTGGGTCAAAATTCGTGCATGCCTTTGATGAAGGCGATTTGGGAGGGTGGGATTTGAGAAGGCAATTTACAGAGAAGCAATTCCTTATCAGAAAGTCGTTAAGCCATGAAATTGGATCTCTCGCAGCTGGAGCTCTCTATCTCGGCATACAGACCATAAAGATCTGCCAAAAGCAGCTAATGGAGCGTGGCATCGATATCACGGAATTCGTCGTTTTAGATACGGCCAATCTTCCCTCTTGCATAGAGAAAACTCTTCGCGATTTAGAATACAACACAAACAGTCTGTTTGATAGAATTATGAAAATTGTAAAAATCAGACAAGGGTTTTTAACGAGCCTTGCAGATGTTCGGGATGGCATCGAAACCTTTCTCGAACAGCAGAACATCTGCTTTTCTCAACAGACGTTGTCCGAAATGACTGACAGGTTTCATAAGAAGTTTGCTAGTAGATTAAAACTCGGCTTCTTCGAAAATATCCAAATTCAGATTTAAAAAGAAAGCATGCAAGACGATTTTGTCGATGATATTCTATCCAACAACCCGGCCTACAGCTTCCATAGCGTCGAAAACACGGTTCAAATTGCTCCATTGTCGACTTTCGAACAACAGTATCTACAACGCCAACTAGAAAACCTCAACCCTCTCATAAACGGTCTCGTGTTGAAGCAAATTATCGATTACTGCGCGAGTACCCACCAGCAGCAAAGATTTCGCCTCCAACTCAATGGACAGGTTGAACAGTATAGCTGTCCCTCCCTCTTACTTAAAATTATTAATAATTTGTTGGAACCAACCCGATTGAAAACTAATAAAAAAATATTGTTGTTATTCAACATAATTTCGTTTTCTTGTGCTTTATTTATCATTGGATCAGTGTCATTTTTAACGAAAAATTCCTTATTACAACACTAGCGAGTGTTCGTAGTCTCGGCAAGCTGTTACCCGCTGCATATTGCAAAGTAACACGCATCCCCTCCTCCACTATAGAGGAGTACTTATAAGGTTCTCACTACTGGCTCTGGCACTTTGTATAACATGCCAAGAAGTTGAGGACATTGTGTTCAACCGGGGACTCGCGAAACATGTCAAAATCGGACACTGTCCACTCGAACGATCGCAGAACCGTATGGCAGAATTGCATTTGGTATTTAAAAAAAGAGAGAATATGAATCAATCTTACGTAATCACCCTTATCTCTTTGATCGCAATTGCTGCAGTGGTAGGCACCTACTACTTTGCGAAATCGAAATGCACACCTGCTGCTGCTGCTGATGAAACTACAGCTGCTGCTGCGGTGCCGTTAGCAACACCAAACGACGAATTTATTAATGCTGTTCGATCCGCTCTGTTTGAAGAAATTAGAAACCGATTAACTGCATCTGCTGATAAAACTAAATTGGATACCTTGAAAAATGCCAAGACTTGGACTCCGGAACAACTCGTGGAATTTAATGGATTCGTCACTGCCGTTTCTACTACAATGAAACCCGATATTAAAGAACTTTTGAAGGCATACCGACTTGCTTACCCACTTACAGCCCCTTAGACAGAACGTGATATAAAAAAGGCAATGAATAAATTGTATATCGCAGTATCTGTATCTGTTGTCGCTTTAATAATTGGCGTTGCTGCAACGTTTTTCTTCACAAAAGCAAAATATTCTCCGTCGACTAATCTGGTGAAAGCGATCAAAGAATTGATGTACTTTCAGCTGAATGCTAAATTAACAGACGCTGGGCAAAAAACTGCACTAGGTGTGCTACAGAAAGCGACTTCCTGGACTTCTACTCAAAAGACAGAATTCGATACCCTCTATACAACAGGATCGGCTTCTATGACCAAAGAGGAGAAAGAAGTGTTTAAGGAATTTAAAGCTTCGTACCCTCTTACTGCCTAGAATGATGGCGATTTGAAAATATACCTGATTTCCAAAATGGGGGTGGGTGGGGCTTTGTGAATGTTTAAATATTGAGAACATCATGGTCATAAATACATCAATGCTAGCTTGACTAAACACAAGCATCGGTTGTTTTAATTCCATTTCGCATTTCAACATTTTCCATTTTTTTTCGTGATGGTGGTGGAGAAGACCATTGCGAATGGTTTAATTATTGACCATATCCTTAAGCAAAATTTCGTTTTGGTCAAGTGAATTTTTATTATTTTTTGTTAAAAACTGTGGCTAATTGCGCCTAGACTGGGAAGAAGTGAAAAAAATCACTTGGTTGAGTTTTAATTTTGAATGTGTAAATGGTTCGTAAGAAAATATTAATCGAGCTGCCTCCTTCCTCTTAAAAAATTTTTTTTCCGCTCCTCCGGGGTGCTTAAATTCCAAATTGTTCGTCTAAAACAACCTCGAAAAATAAAGAGCTGCTAGGTTGCGCACATGACCTAACCGCGGACATCTTGGATTTGCATTTTTTGTTACGACTATAAAATTATAAATCCACCAGCCACCTGCTTCTACCGTAATAAAGTTTTAAACATAATATTTCTCCGCAGGACTGAACGAGAATAAAGGTTTCCAAATAACACATTTCAAAAAAACTTTGCAAAATCGAAATCGGTCAAATGGTTCCTGGGATATCGATATTTTTGTTAAGAACTCATTTTTCCAATATGGCGCACAAGATGGCGGAATATCAAAATTTTTCATAGTAAGATTTTTTTAGCTGTCATCATTACATTTCAAAAAAACTTTGCAAAATCGAAATCGGTCTAATGGTTCCTGGGAATAAATATATGTTTTGTTAAGAACTCAATTTCCAATATGGCGCCCAAGATGGCAGAATATCAAATTTTTTCATAATAAGATTTTTTACCTGTCATCATTACATTAACATGACCAAATTTCAGCTTCCTACGACCACTTTTAGTGTCTGTTATCGAATTAATTCAATTCCGACTTATTTGCCATTATCTTGGCAGCCATCTTGAATTTTCGGTCAAACATTTTTTTTCGGGATTTTAGACCGGTCCCTACGTAACATGACCAAATTTCAGCTTCCTACGACCACTTTTAGTGTCTGTTATCGAATGAATTCAATTCCGACTTATTTGCCATTATCTTGGCAGCCATCTTGAATTTTCGGTCAAACATTTTTTTTTCGGGATATTAGACCGGTCCCTACGTAACATGACCAAATTTCAGCTTCCTACGACCACTTTTAGTGTCTGTTATCGAATGAATTC
>JAQGBM010000380.1:0-14343 GCA_034698405.1 Symphylella vulgaris | reverse complement strand
TAGAGACAACAATAGTCTCTTTCCCTCTCAAGCATCTGAATAGCGCGTCGGATTACCTCTCCTTCTTATACCGTGGTTTTGAATTTATGTTACACCCTTGGTTACACCACGGTTACAGGCATTGTTTACTTTATTACAGTGAAGTACCCGTTACTTTGTAACTAAAACCTTCACCAATCTCCCATGGAACCTATTAACTTATATACTCTACCCAAAACATGTTGATTTCTTACATTACATTGATGATTTAAAATATCCGAAAAATGCTTTACTGCTTGGCAATTCTTAATGCCTTCTACAATAATACCATATAATATTATAAGCAATAAAATTTCCTAAAACGGCCTATTAGGGCAAAAATTTGGCGAATGGCGACCCGGACCCACCCATACTGTAAAGGCCCTAAAAGGGTATATGGAGTTTTAATTATTTTGAGGAATAATAATATAGGGAACTTTCAAAAAAATAAATAATGAGTTTAAGTTATTACATATAAAGCATTTACTTTTAGAACGTAGAAACATGTTACGGTGATACAATAGTCAAAAGTGTCTTATATTTATTTGGAAATAACGATTTATAAAACGCGGTTTACAAAAAAGCGCTCGAATATGACGTCACTGTTTTGTAGGGAAACAATAACTCTTTTCTCTGTTATTGACGAAAATATTTATTCTATTACCGGTATAGTATAAATTTTTGTATTTTGTATTTAAATTTGGTAATAATGTTAAAAATATCTTTATATAATTCAATAAAATGGCCCTAATACCACAATCTAGCTTATACGCAAACCTGTGACGTCACCTAATTTTTAAAATCAGAAGATGGCAGCCGAATTGTTTTAATTTTTTTTTTTTCAGTAATAAAATAAAAGCTTTAAAAAAAAGTAATCACTGATATAAGAGAAATGATGGGAATGGAAGGGAGACCAGATATTGTGGAGTTCGTGGAACAGAAACAGCTGGTATGGTAATGACGTGTTCGGAGAATGAAAACAGAAAGATTACCTAAAAGAATGATGTTATGGAAACCGATGGAAAGGAGAAAGAGAGGAAGACCAAGAACAAGTTGGAGAGAGGGTATAGATAGAGCTATGGGAGAGAGAGAGTTGGAGGAAGGAATGTGGACTGATAGGGGAAGATGGCGTATGAAGACCGGAAGACGTTGTGAAACCGGATAGTAGTAGTACAAACATACCTTCAACTACAAGATTTCCGCTGGTCTTTGCACTTCCTCCCCTATTTTCAGCAATTACAGTAAATACACCACTGTCCTCCATGTAAACTTCTCTGATGGATAGAACGGACTTGTTACTTGTTGTAGTAATCTATTTTAAAACAAGGAATTCGTTAAGAAAAATATAATAAATTAATAAAGCGAATTTTAAGCACTTTATACCTGGAAGTCTTTGGAGCTCTGGATAGGGAAGTTCTCCCTGTACCACGTTATTGTTGGTATTGGAAGTCCGGTAAATTCGACTTCAAATCTAGCCGACTGAGCTTCAAATGCTCTACAGGGCTGAACCTTCTTCGTGAAAACTGGTGATCGTGTTTCTTCAACGGGTCCCTGCACTAATCTTTCCTTGGTCCTTGCTTTGTGTTCTTGTTCCAAAGTTTCGGTAAGTGTTGACTTTCGAGTTATTTCCAAGTCACCCTTTTGTTCTTTTTGTGTCTGAACCTGTTTCTGTGTTAGAATCTCTTTACCATGAATCATGCTCTCTGTTGGGTCCATTACTTGCATCTGTTGATCCCTAAAATAGGTTTAAAAGTTTGTTATGTACAGAATGGTCATTCAGCTGACAAATGCAAGAAAACAACAATAGAATGCAAAAACATATCCAGGTCCAGGAGGAGAAGATCTCATTTTTCAAGGCCAGGAAAAATAATGCTGAAGTGAACCTGAGGTTGGTAGAAAATACAAAAATCGGGGAAAATGGAAATATTTTCGGTATTCCTTTAAAGAATGTAAAAAAATCACTCGAAAAAAAAAAATGAAAAGGTCATGCTTTGCAATAAACCCAGGATTATAAAAAAAAAATCGGAGCAAGCGTGAATGGGTAAATTATCCGCCATCTGAAATACCAAACATGAAACTGGTTCTTAAGTTTTGCTAAGCCTAAAATTACCTAATTATTAGGTTCACTTGGTTTGGCTAATTTTTCATGTTCTTTTTGATATTTTGCACTTTATTGGTATTGCTCATAAAGTGTATTGATGTTTGCTTGGTTGGTGTCCAGAACACGTTTAAATCAGGTTTCCTTTGCTTCTCCTATCTATCAGAAGCAAGAAAAAGGCAGGATGCCCATTGGCTGAATAGCGACCCTAGCCAGTAGCAGACAAGCTCTCAAAATTTAGAGTAGAGCCAGATGCACTTTATACATTGTCTGCACTTTGAGCTGCTCTGAATCTGCTCTTAACGTGAGATTTCTGCTCTTATCTCAGGATTTTCAGCCGAATCAAGTGAACCTATTTTGAACCACTTCAATTTTTAGCTTGGTATGTTCAGAAGGCTGATTAAAAAAACACGCTGGTACGACCAAATTAGGTCGGTACCTGGGTCTTCTCTTGTATTTGTTGCCATGAGAATCCTGATTTGAAGAGCTAGAAACGGTACATTTTTGCAACATTATTTGAGAGCTTAAACTTTATTCTTAAGCCTAATCTAAAATAAAAGATCTATAACTTACGCTTTTCTCTCATAATCCCTGGCTATTCCTATTGCCAGACTTGTTGCTCCTTGGGATTGGGGTACAGCAGTACGAGCTCTTGCCATTCGTTCCTCCTTTGTTAGATTTTCTTCTCCTTCAAACTGTAACATACAGAAATTGTCTTTAGTTTCAGTTTTAGTTTAAATATTACTGAGTGACTTATTTGTCTCTATGTTAAATACCTGCATAAGATTTTGATAGAATTCTTCAGTTTCCCCCTTTCTCTTAAAAAATAATTCTTCCAGTTCGGCTTTTTGTTTATCTTTATCAAGTTTAGATTTTCTAAACTGTCCTGTAAGAAAATAATTATGTATTGTATTAACTTATATTGAAGTATCAAAATTTTTCAATCAACCAAAATACGTACTTGAATCCTTTTCAACATGGTGGACTTCGGATCTATTTTTCGTTAAATGATCTTCGAATTTTCTTTCCAATTCGCAATCCTTTCTTTCGTGCTGGTAGGCTTTAAGTTCCGGTTCGTACCATGCTGAAAAATAATATTAAGAATATTTAAACTTTATAGGTCCTTCGCTAGTCTAATAACTTATTATAAAAAGTCTTACGTCTAGGTGAATTGTGGAGACAAGCTCTGTAATCATCCTTCCTGGGCTTTACATCAAGTGTTGAGTAGCAGTAAGCCTCTCCCATAGAATTTCTTGCAATGCACTCCACTTTTCCCGTATCATATTGTCTTGTCTTGGGTATGTCCAAGCGGTACATGCCATCAAACCACAATTTGAAACGAGTTCCCTATGGATTAAAATTTTATTTTAATTTTAAGTTATTTATAATTAAAGTAATTGATTACTGTATAATGACACTTACAGTTAGTATGGTGTGACCGTTCAGCATCCACATGACCCTAGGTTTAGGATGCCCAATAATGCGTACGTTGAACTTGGCCCAGTCTCCTTCAACGCATACGGCAGGTTCTAGTTTTAAAACGAACTGTGGAGGACATCTCTGCTTTGGAACATCTTCATCTTCGTAATATTTCGTCCACGATTCTTCCATCTCGCGAATCTTTCTCATTCCTCCTTCCATATCTTTGGGCAGTTGGGACTCGTAGGAAATTCCTGGTTTAGTGGTGCTCTTCAAAATTGCCCGCGTTTCGTCAGATCCATACTTGTTTGTGGCACGGCAGATGTATTCTCCAGAATCTTCGCCGAAAACCCAATCGAATTCCAGAGCAACGTAACCGAAATCATAAACAGGATGCAATCTGTTTTCTGGAATAAAAAAGTTTTTTATTGCAGAATATTGTAAAAGACTAAAAGTTAAAATTACGGTAGGCCTACAATACATCAAAACAATTTGGAAATGAAGATAAAAGATCTTACTGAATGACAGAGGGAGACCATTGAAGAACCACTCCACTTTCATGTCAGGATCACCAACAGGAGCCAGCTGACATTCAAACTTTGAGCTTTGACCTTCCTTCAAGTTGACAATATTCTTGATTTGAGTTAAAAATTTGGGAGGTTGTCCTTTATCTGGATCGAAAATGTCTGATTCCTTAAGGTGAATTTCTTCAGTGTGTTTGCGAAGAGTTGCTTCCATTTGAATAACAGCCTCAGAATGCTTCATGTCAAGTGGAAGTTGGTTGTAAAGGATAATACTCTGGGAAGCTATAAGAATTTAACAGCTTGTTAAAATGCATTTTTGAATCGAAAACTATAAATAAAAACAAATTACTGTGCAAAATGTATAAGCAGAAAATTTAGAACGATACAAACCTTTGCAATTGAGGGTAGTTTTAGTAAGATCCTCTCCCAAATCGTTAACAGCTCTTGCTGAATATTCGCCAGAATTTTCAGGATACACGTATAGGACGTCCAATGCAACATAACCAAAGTCGTGTGTAGTCTTATATCTGTGTCCAGCAGTCAATGGTTTTCCGTTGTGAAACCATTCAACTTTAAGTTTAGGATCGTTAATAGGTATCAGACGGCACTCGAAATGAGCAGAATCACCCTCGTGTAGATCGAGGGGCTGGATTTGAGTAGTGAATTTAGGAGGACTAAGTGGAGCTTCCTCTTTGGGCTGATGGTAAACTGGTGGACATTCTAGTTCGCGCAACTTGTCAGCACTCAGTCCAACTGGAAGCTGGGAGTCCATGATGATGTCCCTCTTTCCTTTACAGAGCAGTTTGGCCTTGGTGGTAGCAACACCCCATTTATTGGATGCCCGACAGACGTATTCTCCGCAATCTCTAGGGAAGGTCCAATCAATGTCCATAACAACGAAACCAAAATCATCAACAGTATGAACCCTAGATCCTGTTTCCATGGGTCTACTGTTGTGGAACCATTCTATTTTCATGCTCGTATCTCCTACAGGTTCAACCCTACATTCAAAGTGAGCGGGATCTCCTTCGCCAAGATTCGGCAGGTCTTGTATTTCCGTAATAAATCGAGGTGGGAACGGCCTTTCTTCTTCTTCAAGTACTTCATCTCTTCTGTAGAGTGATTCTTCAAGCTTTTGAATGCTTTCAGTACCGGACCGATACTCAGAGGGAAGCTGAGGTTCCAGAATAATTCCGTGACGACCTTTTACAGCAAGTTTACACGATGTTGTAGCCTCTCCGTGTTTGTTAGTGGCTTTGCAAGTATAAAGACCAACATCCCGTTGATAAACACCAGATACTTCCAAAATAACAAAACCAAAGTCGCTAATGGTCTTGATTCGGGATCCAGCTGTAAGTGGTTTTCCGTTATGGTACCACTCAATCTTCATACTTGGATCTCCTACAGGGATTACACGACACTCAAAATGAGCAAGACCGTTTTCTGGTAGACTGAGATCTGCTGGATGGGTTATGAATTGTGGAGGCTGTGACTCTTCAGTATCAGCCCAAGATTCTGGGATGCGAGCATCGCTAAATCCTTCCAACTTAGCTAATTTGTCGATGGTGTTTTCCATACCCGATGGTAACTGGGATTCAAGAATGATACTTCGTTTTCCTTCGATCTTAAGAATGCACGAAGTTACAGCTTGACCTAAACGATTGGTTGCCCGACAAGTGTATTCGCCGCTATCTTCTGGATAAGCTGGGGAAATTTCCAAGACTACGAAGCCAAAGTCATTGATTGTACGAATTCGAGATCCTATTCTGAGTGGCTTTCCGTTTTTAAACCACTCAAGGTTCAGATGTGGATCGTCAACTGGGATTAGTCTGGCTTCAACGTGAACGTTTTCTCCCTCCCTAATGTTTGTCTGGTTCTCCAGTGGCTTGGTGAATTTCGGGGGGATGCCCTGTGTATCCAAAGTAATGTTTTCTCTAGATTTGTACCATGCATCTTCCAAATCTTGAATCTTCTGCAAGCCACCCTCCATTCCTTTGGGCAACTGAGGATCCAGAATCAAAGATTTCTTAGCTGGAAATTAAAATTAAAATTAGAAACTAACTTATTACCTAATTTATCAACAAATCAAATAATATCTTTACATTTGCATCTGAGAACAGCTCTCGTAATATCTTGGCCATAGTCATTGACTGCCTTTGCTTCATATGTGCCACAGTCTTCAGCATAACAATACAAAATATCGAGAATAACAATTCCAAAGTCGTGGAAAGTACGGAATCGATGGCCTGAAAGAAAAATTAGCGATGAAGATTACGAAGTAAAATTACGGTAAAGTTGGGAATTCTGATACTTACCAGTCTGAAGTTTCTTGCCATTGAAATACCAATCCACTCTGAGGTTCGGATCATTGATGGGTATGAGGCGGCATTCAAAATGAGCACTTTGGCCTTCAACTAACTCCAAATTCTGAATTTGGGTTTCAAACTTGGGAGGTTGGTTTCCAAGAGGACCACCGTAACGAAGAGTTGCTCTAGTTTCAGCAATACCCCACTTGTTAGTCGCCCTGCAGACATATTCTCCGGCATCCTCGGCTCTTACGTAAGCCAAATCCATGACTACATAACCGAAATCATTCAAAGTTTTCATTCTAGAACTATCCAGAATAACTCTTCCGTTATGGAACCATTCTACTCTCATTGTTGGATCATTAACAGGGATCAGATTGCATTCGTAGTGAGCAGATTCTCCTTCTCGCATGTTAACAAGACTCTGAAATCATAGTTTAACTTTAAATTTGAACTTGTTTACTAATGGAGGGGATTTTTACCTGTAATTCAGTCGTGAAGTGCGGTTTTTGTCCTCCGCTCCTATCAACGCATTGAAGATTAACCGTAATTTCGGCCATACCCCATTTGTTTGTTGCACGGCAGGTATATTCTCCAGAATCCTCCATGTACACCCCCAAAATTTCCAGAACCACCATGCCGAATGCATGAACTGTTCTAGTTCGGTGACCTGAAAATGACGAATTTTATTAAGAATCACTTTTATAACTTAACTTGGATATTAAAATTTATGGACTACTTACTAGCTTTCATTTGTTGTCCATTGTAGAACCATTCAACAACCATTGTCTGATCTCCAGCTGGTGTCAATGATGCCTCAAAGTGAGCAATATCTCCTTCCGTCAGATTAGTTAAGTTCTCAAATTGTGACGTGAAAACAGGAGGATGTCCTTCTTCGTCCGGTAAAAGGCCATCTTCTGGTCTGAGAGATTCCTCAAGGCTTTGGATTTTCTGCAAACCTTCTTGACCCTTTGGATGCAGGGTTTCTTCGAACAATACACCCTTGCCTAAACATAGTAAATCATATTCTTTTAGCAACAAAAATCTACGCTAATAACACGAAGAAAAATCATATCATACTTATGCAATTGAGGGTTGTAGATGTGAATGCTTCACCAGCCAAGTTATAAGCTCTGCAAGTATATATGCCACAGTCTCTAGGCCAAACGTCGGACACACTCAATACCACTTCTCCAAATTCATTAATAAACGTAAACCGAGTACCTATGAAGAAAAATTTATGTCACCGCCATTTTAAAGAAATGCATAATGCTATCATTACTTACCAAATGATAATGGTTTCCCATTAAAGTACCACTCAATAGCCAATTTTGGATCAGTTGCAGGCTCAACTCTGCATTCAAGAGTAAGCCCTTGACCTTCGTTTACAGTGAAGTTTGCCTGCAAGGGTCTTATGAAAAAAGGTTTTGGATATGGGGTCTCCACTTCGGAAGGAAGACGCTGTAAAAATATCATTATTTTAAGACTCGTAAATTCTATAAATCAGAGCTTCTAACTTGCCTCATATTTATTTCGGAAGCCAGCTTCAGCTTGTTGAACCCTTTCAAGTCCAGACTGACCCATAGGATGTTGAGTATCGAGAATAATGTTTTGTTCGCTTGCTGGAAGATAAAAGTTAAACATTAATGCTTTTATCCTAGAAGTCTGGACACTGAAAACTTACTGAAAACTTTAAGTGACCCAGTTGTAACAGCTTGACCATTGGAATTGGTGGCTCGGCATGTGTAAACACCGGCATCCGATGCAATTGTGTGAGATACATCAAGTGATATGAATCCAAAATCATGGGTTACAGTGAAACGTGCAGCTATAATAATATTAAAACAAAGTTCAAGTACCAAATGATAAAGATCTAAGTGTCATTGATTCCAAAACTTACCCAAAGGAAGTGGTTTTCCATTACACAAGAACTCAATCTCAAGTGTTGGATCTTTGGCAGGTTCGACCCGGCATTCAAAGTGCGCGGGTTGATCCTCATAACATTCGTAGTTGTTGAGATGTGTTATAAATACTGGACCTTCGAAAGCCTTATCAGGCATGTCGTGAGATCCATATTGGGGTTCCTCCAACTGCTGAATCTTTCGCAAAGCGTCGGGATGTTGCGTTGCTCCAAGTAACCATGGACGACCCTCAACCTTAAGAGTACAAGTTGAAACTGCTTCTCCAACTTCATTAACAGCTCTGCACGTATACATTCCTGCATCATCTGGCCGAACTCCGCTGATGTCAAGGGTTACGTGACCAAAGTCAAAGCGAGTTATCATTCGAGTACCTGAGGAAATTCGGGATTTAGAACATTTATACAATTTATGGATGGCGTAAGTATGAATTAAATACTAACCTAGAGTCAATGCCTTTCCATTTTTATACCACTCGATCCTCAACTTTTCATCAGTAGCTGGTTCAACCTGAGCTTCTAAGTGAACAGTTTGTCCTTCTACTAAATGCTCCTAAATAGTATTAAGTGGCGGTTATTGCATTAGCACTTAAAGTTAATAATAGAAATAGGGATATAAATTAACGTACTTGTGATGTTAAATGTGTAACAAAGAACGGCATTTGTGGAGGACGCTCATCAAATACAGGTTCAATCATCGTATTATCATACTCAAATTTCATAGTCTTTCTCAAACCTTCTTCGTGGAAAGTCTGAGTAGATATCGCACTTCGAGCTATTCAGAAATTTGTGGTATTGTTTTAATAATTTATTATGGAAATATAACTTTCTTATTTTAAAAATAATTTACCTTTAACTTTGAGAGATGTTGTAGTAATTGCTTCTCCAGCTCGATTAAATGCTTTGCACATGTAAACACCAGAATCCTCGGGAATAAGGGACGAAATGTCCAGAGTGACAACACCAAAGTCATGATTTGGCATGAATCTTGTACCTCTCTGCATCTCGATTCCATTAACGTACCACTCGAATTTGAGTTCAGGATCTCCAACAGGGATGACCCTTGCATCAAAATGTGCAGCTTGACCCTCAATGAGTTCTTTAGGACCCGTAAGAGGTTTCGTGAAGACGGGTTTGTCAAAATGCAAATCAGGTGCATCGGGACGTTTAAGATTCTTTGAATCCTCGAGTAAGAGAATCTTTTCAAGTCCATCGGGATGTTGAGTGTCATACTGAATGGAGGCTTTAGCTAAAAGAAAAAGTTACATTTGCATTAATTCATTAACATTCTTCTAATTTGCATTAATTAACATACTTCTAATTTTGATAGACGCTGTGGTAATGGCCTCTCCCTGACTGTTGGTTGCCCTGCACATGTAAACACCAGCATCATCGGGTCGTACGTATTGGATATCAAAGGCAACGTAACCAAAATCGTGTACTGTCGTGAAACGAGAACTTGTCTGTAACAATTTTTCATTATGATACCATTCCACTTTCATCGTGGGATCACCGACTGGAATCAGTCTGCATTCCATGTGGGCAGGGGTATTTTCCATGAGATCTAGGTTCTGCAAAGGCATGGTGAACACAGGTTTCTCATATAAACGTTGGTCAACATATTCAGGGCGAGACCAACGCGAAGCATCTTCCAGATCCCTGATCTTTTCAAGACCTTCCGGATGTTGGGTTCCGGTATCAATGCTGCTTTTGCCCGTAACTCTGATAACGAGTGAAGAAGTAGCTGATCCAACTTTGTTGCTCGCCTTGACAGTGTATTCGCCAGAATCTTCTGGCATTACGTGTTGGATATCCAAAGCAACGTAGCCGAAATCAAAGGTGATATGGAATCGAGAACCTAAAAACGTAAGTAAATTAATTACTCCCGTAATTAGGTTGCTAAAAAACTTAAAAAATAAGAACACTGTTCTAATACGAAAGGAAGTTATTAATATTAACATACCTGCCAAAAGTGGTTTTCCATTATGGAAGAATTCGATCTTCAAATCTGGATCATGAACCGGTGTCACGCGACATTCCATGTGACAAGGTTGTCCCTCCAATAAATCAGTTGTTCCTTTAAGTGGAGTCACAAACACTGGATGTGTTATTGGTAAATCGTCGGGCTGCGTTGGTACGTATCTCGACTGGCATTCCAATTCCCTAATTTTTTCCCATCCTTCGGGATGTTGGGTATCAAAGTAAATAGATCGAAGAGCTAAAATAAATTAAACAAAATATTTTAACATCGCATAATTTTATTTATTCATTTAAAAATAATAAACATACATTTAATCTGAGTGGCACAAGTAGTAACTGCCTCTCCAGCTTCATTGGTAGCTTTGCACATGTAAGTACCACTGTCTTCTGCATACGCGTACAAGAGGTCTAGTGCAACATATCCAAAATCATGAGTTGTTCTGAATCTATGGGCAGCCTTTATTTCAATTCCATTGATAAACCATTCAACTTTCAATTTTGGATCGTTAATTGGTTCCAGACGGCATTCAAGGTGTAGAGGCTCGCCTTCTTTCAGTCCTTCGACGCTACGCAAAGGCGTAATAAAGACTGGTTTGGTGATGACCATGGCTGGTTCTTCTCGTCTAGGAGCATAAGTAGATTCAAGCTGCATGATGCGTTTGAGACCTTCCTCGTGCAACGTGTCAGTCTGGATTCCTTGAGATCCGTGGACTCGTATGGAACACGTTGTCATAGCCTCACCCACAGCATTTGTAGCCTTGCACATGTACATTCCATTATCTTCTGGATAAGCGTACAGAATATCAAGAGCAACGTAGCCAAAATCGAAAGTTGTTTTGTATCTGTGACCTTGTGGAATTGGACGACCATTCCAGAACCATTCTACCTTCATGGTAGGATCGTTCACTGGTGTTAACGTACATTCCAAATGGACGCCTTTACCTTCTTGTACTTCTTGATTTCTTAGAGATCTTCCAAACTGTGGTTTCTCTGATATAACTGCTTCTGGAATATCTCCTCTGGTGCGGCAGCGTCCTTCCAAAGCTGCGATCTGTTGAAGACCTTCTGGATGTTGTGTTTCAATGATGATTGAACTCTTACCTTTAATTTCAATGTAAAGTGCGGATACAGCAGTGCCATAAGCGTTAGTCGCTTTAATGGAATATTCTCCAGAGTCCTCGGCGTAGACAGTCAAAATGTCCAGGGCAGAGAAACCAAAATCAAACAAGGTGCGGAAGCGATGACCTACCATTAAGGGACGACCATTGAAAAACCATTCAACAGTGAGGGTGGGGTCAGGATGCGGTTCAATACGGCATTCCATGTGAGCTGACTGGCCCTCCATTAATTTCGTGGGTCCAGTAAGAGGAACGACAAACTTTGGAGCCATCTGGATATGGGCGTCAACGTGCTCAGTGCGCTGATAGCGCGAACTGTCTTCAAGATATTGAATCTGTTCTAGTGCCTCCTTATGTTGTGAATCCAAAATTAGTGAACTCTTTGCTATAATTTAGAGTATAAAAATTAGATTTACCGCTAATTAATATTTAGTAAGTTATAGTTAATTCAGAATAAAAATTTATATACCTGAACATTGCAAGGTAGCAGAAATAGCAGCTGATCCAAGGTCATTCTGAGCTTTGCACATATAAGTGCCGCTATCTTCAGCATGAACGTATTTCAGATCAAGACTGACATATCCAAAGTCATGGATTGTTGTAACTCGAGAACCTGTCAGCAGAGGAACTCCATTTCTGAACCACTCGACCTTAAGCTTAGGATCTCCAACTGGAATTAATCTACACTCGAAATGTGCAGGCCGACCCTCTCCAACGACTACATTCTTCATGGGTTGAGTAAAAACGGGAGCTTGCGTTATTAGCTCATCAATATAACCAGATCTCTGGTGCCTTGAAGTATCCTCCAAAGCATTGATCTGGTGCAAAGCCTCCTCATTTTGAGTTTCTAAGTAAATCTGACGCTTAGCTAAAAATGCAAGAAAACCTTTTATATTGTAAAAAATTTCTTTTTAAAATTCCGAATGTTTAAATTAACCCTATTTACCGTGGCATTTCAAAGATGCAGAGGTAACAGCTTGACCAAGTGGATTTGTAGCAGTGCAAGTGTATGTTCCACTGTCTTCAGAATAGGTATGTAAAATATCCAATGCAACAAAACCAAAATTGTTGGTTTCGGCGAATCTAGAGCCTAAAAATCGTTCGGTAAAGTATAACTATCCCTGCTCTATACACTTCGACATAAATTATGTAAATCGTACCTGATTTTAGTGGTTTTCCATTATGAAACCATTCAACCTTCATGTTTGGATCGCTTACTGGGATGAGTCGACATTCAAAATGAGCTCTTTGACCTTCCTTGATTTCAATGTTTTGAATTGAAGTTGTAAATACAGGGGCTTGGGTGGAGTTTTCGTCATGGATTACTTCACGATGATATCGGCTTTAACAGAAATTAATCTTGTCTAAAATGCACTAATGCTAATTAAAATTCACAAATAGGCTTAATATACTCGTAAGCTAGGATATAATAAATGGACAGCCTACGGTATAATAAGACATAATAGGGAATTAGAAATAAATGTAATGACAGATTAACTAAATAAATTACTATGAACGAAAAAACTGAAATAAAACAGCTATGAACGGATACAGCTATTACTTTTTGGAGGTATTACCTTCCTTGATCTTCCAGATACTGAATTTTTTCCAAACCCGTGGCGTGTTGAGTTTCTGTAATGATTTCGCTGCTACCTGAATTCGTAAAAGCATTTGATACATTAAAACATTTATATAATATGAACTGTTAGAATAATATTGTAAAGTGTTTTTTTTTAAATAATAACTCTGGAAAAGTGATTAATGATTTTTAAAAATGATGATTTGCCAATAATAAGCGGGAATTAAGCTATAAATGATTTTGTAAAAATTTAACTAGATCTAGATTTAGATTTTTTTTTTTTGCGGTTTTGGGAAAAAGCTGCAAAAGCGTAATATCTGTTCTAAAGAGTGTCTGTTTCTCTGTTCTAAGTTTGGCTTAACCAGCCGTTTTTGGATTACGGGCAAGCTTTTTAGCTATGCACAATGATACAAATAGGATGATATAAATAATGTTTATCTTTTAAAATAATAAGTTTACCTATTCAGTTGATTTCTTGAAAAATCACTATTAATTCAATAATATTTTTCTAATTTCTTACAAAAAAGCATCAACCGCTAAATAATTTTAAAAATTGTTTGGTTAAAATTCGTAAACTACCGGTATTTTACTTAAAGAAGATATTTTTATTTTCAAATTTATTTAGAAATAAAAAGATTTCTGTAGCCCATTTTAAAACAAAACAGCAACATGAAATTCAAAATGGAACTTTAATAAAAAAAAATAATTAAACAGCTGAAAATAAATTCTAATTAAAAGTTAAATTAAAGGGAATTCACACATTTTGGGATAATAAATTAGAAGCTACTTAAATGTTTTATTTTATGGATAGGTATATTTTATTCAGTTTGTTTTCACAATTGTCCAATATCCATCAAAGCATGATGGTTGTACAATAGTTTTCTTCAGGTATGCTTAAAAATTATTATTAGCAATAGTTAATTATTACCTCTAAAACGTTTAGTCTCAAAGCCTTCCTGGTAACTTCAAGCCTGTGTTAACCATGCTGAAACTTGATGGATTAGGTTAGACATGCCAGGTTATGGATTGAAGGAGAAGGTATATCCTGCATTATTATACCTGTTAGAAGTCATGCTGAGATATTTACGTTAATAAACCATGATTAATTAGAGCATACTCGTTTAGGAAAACTCGTAATTAATTATTAGGCATACCAGAAATTGAAACTTTATTAAAAATGTTATTTATTAACAGAAAGAAGTATTGTTACATTTTATTCCGTTATCGTTACTTATCAAGAGAAGTGACGCCATGTCAGCATCAATTCTAATTAAGTTAGGCCTAAGCTCGTGGCCTCATGACACACTTAAATTATGTATTATTAACTTTATTAAAGAGCTGCACAAAAAGTTAGAAAGCATTGTAGATTGTACTTTCTAGTTG
>JAQGBM010000379.1:0-14350 GCA_034698405.1 Symphylella vulgaris | reverse complement strand
GGCCCCAAAAGCACGTGCAATTTTTGTGTCCAATAAAACCACGCGATTTCATGCCGCAGCGTCAAAATCCGCTGGTAAAAACGCTCGTGTGACCAGGTTTTTAGGTTCACAACGAGGGTTGTGAAAGGGAGAATTACAGAAATTCTTACCACAACGTGTGGTCCAGCTAGCATCTTCATGTAATAGTCTATGAATTCGGCAGTTTCGTAACCACAATTGTTATTGTAAAGAGTGGTAGCGCATTCAGCTTGCAGGTGGTAAGTGCTGAAATAGAAATAAAATAGGTTTTAAACATAATTAGCCTACTGTAAAGTATTATAATAATCAGGTAAACGAAAGCCTATGTCAGTATTAAATATTTTCCCGAAAATATCAGAGTAATTTATCCTACTACAAACCCAGATGAAAATTTTTTTCAGATATATAAAAAATTGATATTATTTTTCTAAAACTGAACATTAATTATTCGGCTTAAAAAAAATTACAGTTGTCAATTTTCCGGAAAATTATAAATTGAAAAATTTCGTATTAAATTTTCCGAAACAAAAAGTTTCCATTGAACATTTTCCTACCAGGCAGTAGCGGCCAAAAGGTTTAATTTTGGGTTTAAAAAAAAATTCGGAAAAATTGAAATTTTCCACATAACAGCTGAAAATTTTTCGGCTCACAAAAACTATAAAAAATACCTCCTACAAATTTTCGTCTAAAGACGGCCACACATGATACAAAAAAAATTGCCAAAAAACGGGGAATTTTGTTGTTGGAGAGGTTGAAGGGTGAATCTTTTGCACTACACGAATCACTTTTCTCGTGCACCCTTCATACTCACGGGCGACAAAGTTTCCAGTTTTAGGGTAATTTTGTTGCCCGTGTGGCCGCTACGATACACGGACAAGAAAATTACCCAAAAAAAAAGAAGCAATTTTGTTGCTGGAGAGCTTGAAAGGTGAATTTTACACTGCTCGTCTGTGCATAGACGGGCAAGAAACGTTCCAAAAAACAGACAATTTTAATCCCCGAGTGCACGAAGGGTACGCTAGACACGTGGCGAAAGCCGTGTAAAAATGTACCATTCAAGCTCTCCAGCAACAAAATTGTTTTTTTTTTTTTGGCAATTTTCTTTGCCAACTCGAAATACTAATAAAAAAAATTACCAGCACAGCATCTTTTCCCTTTTAGAAGAAAATGCAGTGTTGTCTATTGTGATCTTGCTTTGGTGACAATAACGGAAATCTTTTTGGTACTTTTGGATACAATCTGCATGTTTCAAATATTCTGAAAAACAAACAAACAAACATTATATTAATCTCAGCAAAATATTCTGACTTTTTAACCTGTCATTATTCCTCCACACAGGTTCGTTCGTTATTGGAAACTTCTTATTTTTTAAACGTAACGGAAGACCACAGCGCAAATCGTGGGCTGCGCCATCCCAGAAGTGTGTTCATATTATAGCTGCACTCCTATGAGCACACACTCCGCGCGCAGTGGCTCTCTCTTGCGTTAGAGAGAGAGAAACTCAGTTTTCTGGTTTTGCGTATAAGCGGACTTTCCAAAATACGAGGTATGTAGGCTAATTTATTTTGTGTTGTAACCCCTTTGGGAAGCACAGAGTAAAATACAGATTACAGACTTATATGAACAAAATTAAAAGTGAAAGTGCAGACTTAAATATTATTCCTCTAAGCATTTAGCTTCCCCAACATGCATTTCTTCTTAAAAATGCTGCTAGCATTCGCAAATAATAAATATGTGTGTCCATATGAGTTAATTAATTAACGCATTTTAAACATAACATTTGCGACAATAGCTGACAGTCAACAAGACATAATTATTGTTTTTTTGCACAGCCTTAAAATCAAACGCACCTCCTTAAGACCCAAAATATCCACCCAGATATGGGACCTTTTTTTGATAAAAAAGGAAAAGAAGTTCATGCAATGTCAGAGCGGCCACTTCCACTAGAAAAAGTATTTTTTAAAGATAAGAAAAGAGCACAGGGCTAAAGGAATCCATAAAATAATTAATGCTATCAAATAAAAATGTAAGAAAAGTGTGTTCCCAAAACCAATTAAACTACCCTATATTTAATATTTAACTATTTTGCTACCAACTAAAATTAAGAATAAATTAATAATAGTGTTCCCTTCACCAATTAAATGCCCAGTTTAATTTAGTTTTAATTATTTAAAATCTGTATTATTTGGTAAATACCGGTAGGTCCTAAATTATAATATTTTATTGTATTTGCAGGATTCTCAGCAAAATAACTAACTGTACTTAAAATTTTATTCCTAACAATATTTTAATTTAAAAATTATAAAGTACTGTAGGCTATATTATTTTTATTGTTTAATTTAACTTTTTATTAGATATTAGAATTGACTTTAAAAATTTCCCTAAAATCCTAGATGCTGAGAACCCCTGAAAGCCTTGGCAGCCCTAGTTATTTGTTTGTTAAATGAAGGAAAATACCTTGTCAGTTTATGCGAAAGAAACAGTTCAGATACTGAAAGTATTTTTTTTTAGTTTATTTTACAGGCATTTCGGGATTTGGATTTTTCACCCTGAAAAAGTTTCATTAGTAGGTAAATTATGATCTTCTGAACAATGTATTTTTTTACTTTTAAAATGTAATTTTTTGTCTATCCCTCCTGTTATTATTGATGGTGATTACTTAAAATTAAAAATTAAAGTAATAAATAAAAACTATGGAATTAAATTAATTTAATGTTAAATTTTTCCTAAAATTAAATTTAAAACTAATTGTGTTGGAAGTTTTACGCAGTTCTTACCCTTTTAGATTTTCTTTTGTGCTTTTTAGAAGGAGTAGCAGTAGGCAATTGTTCAGAAGGAGAAGGAGTAGAACTAGTTTTAGACTCAGATTCATTATAGCTTGACTGGAAACCCAAGATAGATCATTTTTGGTTAGTAATTAAAGTTTTAAAAATATTATTATTACTTATTAATAAAACAAAACAGCCACAAACTACGCAAGTTCTTCTAACTTGTAACTAGCACTTTAAAGAGTCAAAATACACTGACAAATTTAGAAAATACAAAGTTACTAAAATTAGTTAAATAGTCATATAAAGAACAGAGCTAAGAAGCAACATTCTATTAATAATTAGTTAGGCTTAACTTAGGCAGATCAGATTTAATACATCATTTATATTAAAATCAAATAAAAACATAGAACAAGACAACAATAGTGCTTACCTCGACATGTTCAACAGCGTTTGGCTCCTTGGGGAAACCATTTGCAGCTGCATTCTGGGTAAAAATAAAAACAAGTGTTATTTAAAGCTCTAAGTTAAGAGCTACTGTAATTTACAAATTGATTCAAGAAATTGGTCTTAAAATTAGATTTTAGCTGGCCTACTTACCATGGTGGCCTCAAGTTTAACCTGGAGATCCTTGACGAGGTCCTGCTCAGCCCTTAAGGAATCTTTTCCAATTTGAACTAGAGAATTTAATTTGATATTTTGGGACCTTATTTCCCTGCTCGCTTCCTTTTCTGCTGATATATCACATTCTAACCTTTCAATTTCCTAAAATAATAAAAAAATTAAAAATTTACAAAACTTTATTATTGCGTCTCAAAAATTCCATTTAGTGTAATTTTCTAGAAATTTTTTACTACAGTAATATATTGAATTTTTAAAATGGCCTACCCAAAAATTAAACTCTTTTAGGAAATTTTTTTTGGAAAAAATATGAAAAATTTGCTCAAAATTTTCTAGAAAATTCAATTTTTGGGTAAATTTTCCTATGATTTACTGCGAATTTCTTGAATTTTTTTAGACTGTAATGAATTTTTACCCAAAAATAATTAGAATTCTTTTGGGAAATATTTTTATTTGGTAAATTTTTAAGAAAGGAAAATTTCCACTGGGATACTGTAATTTTCTGGACATTTTTTAATCAAAAATTAATTTTTTTGGTATTTTATACTGTATATAAAATTTTCCGGAAATTTCACAACTCTATGTAAAATTTTCTCATTGGTATTCATAACCAATAATAATTATTATTATCGGTATTTTTAATATTTCTACACTGTAAAATTATTACCTTGGCATGTTTTGATTCTAATAATCGTCTGTCGTTTTCTTCGCTTTGAAGTTTGGCTTGCAATTCTTTTAATTTCTCTTGCATCTATTTTGTTTATGTTTGAAAGAAAAAAAAAATGGAAAAGGAAAACAAAAATGAGACTTACATAATCTTTACCCCCATTAATAATGAATTTCAATGCGGTGCAAATGATTTTCGCAGCAGAGCCAGAGTGTGAGCGTGCACAACTTACCTCTGAAGCAGCCTGCATAAACAAAAGAGAAAAAACAAAAAAAGCAAAGGCTCAATACGTGACCAGAGACAGAATGAAGAGATAATTTAAATAAAATGAAAACCCCCCATTACTTAGAAGTTAAATATTTAAAAAAATGTTGCTTACTTCTTCAGCAGCTTTAATCGATTCTAGACTTTCTCCCAAGGCACTCTTTTCATCCTCCAAGATCCTCATTTCACCCTTAATCCGATTCAGTTCATCCTCCTTCGTTTGGAGTTTCTGTTTCCACGAATTTTCTTCGTCTTCAACACTGCTCTGCAGTTTACTGAGTATGCTCTCCTGTTTTCAAATGGATACACAATGTTAATTATAAATGTTTTAGGCTATTATGCCTCGAAAATTTTTAGATTTCTTTTTAAATATTTAGATTTTTTTTTATAGGTAATTTTTTTTGTTTTACATTTTTAGATTTTTTTTAAACATTATTTTATTTATTATTTTTTTAAATGTTAATATTTTTTCAAATTTTTTTAGAAATATCTGAGAATATTTCCAAAAAATTAGGGAATTTTTTTTAATTAAATGAAAATTTTTATTATTTTAATTATTATTAAAAAAAATTTTATCTTGAAATTTTTTTATTTTTAAAAATTCCGGAAATTTTATAAAATTGAAGGGAAAATGTTTAAACTTAGGCTACTCCAAAACATAATTTTTATTTTATTTTTAATAGAACATTTAAAAAAATGTTTAGACAAATTCAAATAAAAAAATTATTCCTTTGAAATTTTCCTTCCGATAATAAAGTTGTCCTTACCGTTTCTGTCATCACAGTTTTATAACGTTCCACTTCTCCTTCTAGGGTGGCGTTGGTCTCCTCGGCAGAGGCTAAGCGTTTCATTAGGTCGCTAGTGGCATCTTCTACCTTATGGCCCTTCTCCATCAGATCCTTGGACCGCTTCTCAAATTCACCCATCCAGGCCTCATGTGACAGGTTTTGGTCAATCTCAAACAACGGAGAACAAAGCCTTATCAAGAGCTCTCTCTGAACTAACCTCTCCTCATCTCTGATTACTTCAAGTTTACTCTGAAAAAAAAAAAAAAGATATCGATATATAAGAATAATCTCAGATTATGATATATCGAAATAAATGTCGATATTTTGCCAGCAAGGTCCTTAATTTTGGCAATAAAGAAATGAAAAAAAAAAAAAATTTTAAATAAAATATGAATAAAGTGCCAAAAAAGGAAATTTAAGTACCAAAAATTTCAAAGAAAAAAGGACCAAAGGACCAAAAAATATTTTAAAAAAAAAGCAAATTTTTTAAATCGAATATTTTTAGGTAATAATTTTATGAAAGGCCCTACCTGATTAGCCTTCTTCTCGTTTTCGAAATCAGCTCGCAACCGCTCGCACTCTCCTACTCTTTGGCAACACTCCAACCTAAGTTCTTCTATCTGCTGCAGCTTCGAATCCATGTCGTAATTGAAGTTCTTGACTGCTCCCGATTTGGTTTCTAATTCGGTGGTCAACCTCTGTATGGTTTCCTTCTGGGCAGCTACTTCATCCGAAAGCACTTTGAGCAGCTTCTCATTCTCGGCAACGGTGGATTGTAGACGCTCATTGGCAGACTCCAGATCATCAACGATGGTTTGTTGGCCATGGTTAACGTCCCCGTTGTGCTTGCTAGATTCTTCTAGCTCAGCCAAACGGCCCAGGAGACCCACCTTCTCTTCTGACACAACCTAAAAATCATGACATTACGTTTAAAAAAATCCATTTTAAAGATGGAATAAACTAAAAAAAAAAAAAAAACTATTTTTAAAGGTGTCATCTCTTTAAAGTGTCTGTAGCATGGAAAATGAATTTTACATATTATGTGTACAATGTTCCCCCTTTTATGATGTATTTCATATTTTTCAAAAAATTCTACTCCTGAGACCCAAAAAAACCGAAAAAACGCATCCAAAAACAGCTCACTCTGTCACTCTGACGTCACCATGAATTTTAAATTCAGTTCCCTGAATTTTGAACATTGCCAACTGGTGAGATATCGTATCATGGTGTCTGTACATGCCATTTTGATACGATATTACCACAGTTGACGCTCAGGGAACTGAATTTTAATGGTAATGACGTCAGAGTGAACTGTTTTTGGGGGCGTTTTTCGGGCCTCTGGAGTGGAATTTTTGAAAAATGTGAAATGCATCATGAAAGGGGAAACATTGTACACTACACATAATATGTAAACTTCATTTTCCATGCTACACACACTTTAAGAAAGAGACTTGAAGACTTAAAACATTGCTTACGTTCATGTTAATTTCCATTTCCTGGAGTTTGCTCCTAGCGTTTTGCAAGTCGCCTAGCAACTTTTGGATTTCGCCGTCTAGCCCGGACTTTTGGGAAGCTGCAGCATCCAGTTTAGCCTTTGTTTCGGCAAGATCTTTTCGCAACATTGGCAATCCTTTACTAGCATTTTCCTCCAACTGAAGTCTCTCGCACATCTTATTAATCTCAGCTTGAAGAGAACTAATCTGGGCATCCTTCTTGCTGCTATCATCCTTCTGAAATTAATTATAAAATCAATAAAATATCCTTTCCAAAGATAAAAGAATCCGTTTGTTGATTTGATTTTTTAACGTTGCAGTAAGAGACAACAAAGTTCATAACCCAACGACGGAGTGAGATTTGCATTTTTCATCTTATCTGGGAGAGGATTTACAGATTTGCATTCTTTCTCTTATCTGGGACAGGATTTACAGACATGTATAAGAGATAGTAAAAAGAGGATGACCTTGGTTTAAACTCTCATCCGAAGGAGCCGCCACTTCACGAATTTCACTGACCCCGAAATCCTTACCAGCCCCAGCCGAGTTTGAACCGCGGACTTTCCAGATTCAGAGGCAAGGGCGCTAACCACTGAACCACTCCCCTACTCCACCATACCACTGGGGCAGGCTCTTCGAGGTAAAACGACGGTTATAACCCGACGACGGAGTGAGATTAAATTTTTCCCCCCGGATTTACAGACATTTATGAGGGTTCTTTAAAGTGCAGAGCTAACCACTGAACCACTGTGGCTGGTTGGATCCACAAAACACCAGGAGCCGCCACTCCAAGAATTTCACTCACCCCGAAATTCTAACCAGCCCCAGCCAGGGTTTTGAATCGCGGACCTCTTCCGGATTCAGAAGCAAGCACTCTAACCATTGAATTAGAGGTGAGAAGGAAGTGAAAGTCAGCGTGACCATGCACTTTTTTCTCTCCAAGCATGCATTTTCTATTGTGTGGAGGAAATGTGGTACCAGCGAGCGCGCACTCTTTCCTCCAACAGCACGCATTTTCAATCATCTGCTGGGGGCCACATGAACAGCCTGAACAGGTGCATGGTAACGTTCTCTCCCATACTACGGCTATGAGACCTTCTCTTCCTCCACTACACTAATTCAATGATTATAGCCTACCTGGCATTTTATGTCTTATGTCATTCTGTTTCACTTTACATTCTTCGGTTATGTTTTGGGGAATGATATCTTTGGTGAGTGCTTCGAATTTTTTCAGCGGACAAAGTTCCGGACATCCTTTTACCATCAGAGGATAAGGTTCGTGTGTTGTGTCGTTTCGAAAGAACATCTACATAAAAATGAATAATAAACGAAATTAATTTTCTAAAAAGCTCTCTATAGAATGATACTTTTTTTTTATGTAACTTATAGGCCTACCTGTACAAAGTTTTCATCTTGTATTTTATGAAATTCCATGATTATTGCGGATGCGTATGGTGGAATGATTTCATTAAAGAGTCCCAAGTTATACATGAAAGTTGCAAGTTGAATGTCATGCTAAAAAACATAATAGAAATAGTTATTTTTTCCTTTACTCTAACATTATGTTTGCTGGCTAAAAGCGAAGTGTACAGAGTGGCCCAGAAAAAAGCAGCCACGGAAAATTTTCTAAGTCCGTTTCTATACAAATTTCAGAGTCCGTTCATCTATAAAAATTTCAGAGTTCATTCATATAGATAGATGAACCGACTCTGAAATTTTATAGAAGAACGGACTCCGTGGCTACTTTTTCTGAGCCACTGTACAGTAAACCCAGAGAGGGTATAGCCTACATCCTACAACAATTAAAAAATTAAAGGTATAGGCTACCGGTATTAAAATTTTAGGGAAATCCAGAAACACAAAATGTATAGCAAGAAGAGGACCTCAATAGAGTCATTTTTTAGAACGAGTTAGCATGTTACGGTGCACATTATAAACTTAATTATTTATTCTTTCTGAATGATTTGATTCTGGCCGGATTCCACACGAGTACACTTTGCTTTGTCACTTTGTGAATCTTTTGTATCCTGGATTCCACCCTGCTTATACTTACAGATGAGAAGTAATATAGCTTAATTTTGTCATTTTTGTCTGCAATCTTTTTCTCGATATTTGAAATCATCTGACCAAGCAGAGGACCTGCGAAAAAATAATAAAATTTCATTAATAACAATAAGACGTAAAATCTATACGAGATCAACAATTAATAATAATATGATCAAAAACATAATTATATGATTCCTATACCTCCTGTCAATTTTCTAGCTTCTGCATTCGGAAACTGCCAATCAAGCCTGACTATCGCAGCTGCCCTCATTTTGTCATAGTTTTCGTAAACCCAGTCGGGTAACGTGAAATTGTAGAGTCTCTGCGAATATTTCATCATATAAGTTTGTCAAAAAAATGGATTGTAAAAAAAAATGATTTCTTTTCGACGAAAAAATTGAGAGTCGATTACTATTATTAAAAATATAATGATAATAATTTTTATAGAGAGTTATGGTTATGATTGATATGAATTTTTGGAATAGAGTTATTATGAAACAGTATGTTATATACCTCAATTCTCATGGTATCGTAAACATCCCACATGTCTTCCAGCCTTGAAACATCTATGCCCAATTTTTCCGACATTAGAGCTCTCAATTCCTGTAAAAATATTTATAAATATTTTTTTTTGTGTGTAAACTTAATCATGGACTTTATTAGGACAGTACCTAAGTACAAACTGTCCTAATAAAGTACTATTAAGTACTGTACCTGCAAACTACTCCGTACTTGATTAAAATATTAGGACAGTACATAATAAAGTACCGGTACCTAATACAGTAGGCTATACCTAACTACCGGCACTTGATTAAAATAACCAAATAGTAATTGGTTAACTTACATTCTTCACTTAGGTAACATATTTTACCTTTTTTTCTCAAATAAGTTATTGTATGGTTATGTTATTAAGCAAAATATTATACTCTCTTGGGAAACGTTTCTGGATTTATCCCGAGTAATAATATTATTTATCTACTGTTTATACAGTAGCATACTCCTGGTAGCATGTATACGTTACACTGCTTTCGGGTTTTTAATAATTTTATACAGTACGAAAACCGATTCGTCACAAAAAAAGACGGTTTTTCGACAACGGTTTCGCGAAAAACGTCTCGTCGTGTTCGGTTTTCTTTAGGGTGCGGAACCCAGAAACATAAAACAGAGAAAGAAGAGAAACTCGTTGACGAGAATGAATAAGCCAACAGTGGACGTGGAAATCCTTTTACTCATTCTCAAAAATTACTTCAATGAGAGATCCTCTTCTTATGTTTTCTGTTTCTGAGTTCCACCCTTATACTGTCTTAACCTGTGCGATTTACTTACTTTGTATCCTTCTAAAACTTTTTTCACTTCATCCGAACTTTCTACTTCCTCAACAATTTGTTCATATCTTGGACATGCCCCACTGTCTGGTTTTAACAACTGCAAAAACAACAAAAGTTGATCGTTCAGTGTATTCGTATTTCGTACGATTAAGAATAGAAGTAACTTAATGAGTTATCATTTAAGTCTATAAAATAGGATAATATTAAACTCACCGTTTCAATGCTCATCGGAACAGTGTGAATGGGTATGGGTTGCCACAAGAGATCCTTATTCCAGATTTGATCACCGTCTGGAGGAAACAGAGCGGCCAAGTTAGAGAGAGCGCTCATCAGAGTCCTGTCAACGTCCGAACTTCGAACGTTAACGGTGTCGAACTTAAAATCGCCCACGAAATTCGAATATCTTTGACGAATGAATGTTCCAAGTTCATAATGCTGTCTCATTCCTACCTATTTTATCAATATAGATTATGTTTAATAGTTTAATCTTACAAAAATATTATGGATCATTACCCAGGATACTTATATACTACACACTGTACACATTATATAAGTGCACGTATAACTATTGCTATAAGGTTATAGGGACATTATTGTCAAAGCGGAAAAATCTTCGTCAAATAGTCCGTAGAGTGAGAAATATGACATCTCCTGGGTATCGTTACTGGTCACCAAAACATCGGTGTTTCTCCATAGGAAATACATTGGAAACATCGGTGTTTTTGGTGACCAGTAACGATACTCTAGAACTCTTTGGTCTTCGTTTAAGATGCCAACTACTTCAAACCTAATTTAGTAAGTTTCTCAACGAAGGGTTTAAAAAAAATTACCGGAGTTAGCTGTCCTGGTCCTAAGCTTTCCCAGTGCTCGGTGTATGGATCATTTGGAAAAAATGCTAGAGGCGTCCTATCTCCATGTCGGAAAACCTGGTAAAATTTATAAACATTTGCCATTTTACACATTTATGGCTCATGAGCCATAATTCATTATGCAGTAACTAATTATTCCTACACATTACCCGTTTCAAATTAAGACCGGGGGAAGACGAGGACACAAAATCGTGTTTCTGGGAACATTGTTGTTAGAAAAACGAGCACGTGACTTATTTAAACGAATAATACGCACGGGGTTAAGTCACGTGATCACTTTTCTAGCAACAATGTTTCCAGAAACACGATTTTGTGTCCTCGATCTTCCCCGGCCTTATACACAGCAGAGTGAACACTCCAACCCAGTGTTGAACCCAAGATAAACTCGTATCTTATTTGAAGGACATTAAATTAACACCTACTAACTACAAAATGGACTTAAAATATAATTGTGTAATGTATTAAAATAGCTAAACTTAGTATGCAGACCTTACCGTTTGCAGTAACTGTAATGTCGAAATATTTTGTGAATTAACACAAAGTAAGATGGAAAGTAGAATAAACCAACGAGACATCATTTTTGCTTTAATGTAAGATCCTCACTACAGCTCACTGGACGATATTAAAGTGATATACGGTATCACATACGCAATCTTCTGTCAAAGTCTGACACGAGCAGAGAGGATGACATTAATATTTTCAATCTGGGAAAATTTCTAGTCGTATAAGTAATATGTCACATGAGTCGTATGTACACAAAACGAAGCATCATCAGGCATATTGATAATAAACTGATAAAACCTTATCATATCTGGCTTATCACATCATTTAAATAAAAAAAAAAAAGATATCGTAAAATTTCACACCGATAATATTTTTATTATGCAGCTGCAATAAAAAATAATGTAAATTACGTATCAATATTATTATTACTTAGACTACATTAACGTGTACAGTGTACTGCAGCAGCATTCATTTCCAGATTAATATTCTGCTTCTGAGGGTTGCTTCATGTTTCACATTACAAAGTATTATGGCCAAACCAAAACACTTTCGGATTATTAGCTTAAATTGTACTGGCTGGGTACGGTACGTCAATCAATTCGAATTACGTCTTCGATTAATTTTTTATTAATAGTCATAAACAGCATGAAAGTAACACAAGTCGTTTTTTTATTTTACCCCAATTTTCGCACTTGCAGCTTATTTTTCGCACTCCTTCTGAAGATCATTTGGAATCCAACTTGAAGTTACATCCGTAAAAGTTGAAAACAAACACATGTCCTCACATCAAGGTACTTTGAGGACATAGGGGTCAACTTTTGTATCATTTCTGTATAACACCTTAAAAAAAAAAGGATAAGAAGTTATCATTATCGTATGATCAACGATAAATCTGATGCAAGTCTTTTGCCAATTTTAGTGGACACGTACTATCATTAGTGACAAATGGGGTCAAATTTTAGTGGAGATATTTTCAGAAGGGAAAACTCACCTGAGGTTGGCTTCGACCAAAGGTGGCCAAGTATTACAAAATTTTTTCAAAATAATGTTTGGAAAAAAAAAATTATTTTTCATAATTTTCCAATACTTCTTAAAAGAAATTTTTGAAAAAAAAAATTGAAAAATTTTACCCCTCAAAACACTTAAAAATTTGTTTTAAAAAGTATCGGGAAATTATGAAAAATATTTTAAACGAAGAAAAAAAAAATTTGAAAAATTTGACAAAACAAAACGCTTAAAATTTCACACACAAAAAATTATTTTTACAAATTTTTTGTGTGTGAAATTTTAAGCGTTTTGTTTTGTCAAATTTTTCAAATTTTTTTTTCTTCGTTTAAAATATTTTTGCAAATATTTTTGCTTGTTGCACCTTTGGTCGAATCCAAATTCCAACCCTCACCTGAACGTAGAACTTGTCTTGGATCTGGTGAAGCTCAAATATGACAGCAGTCCTATAATCTGGTGGAATTCCGTTATAAATCCTCAAGTTGGATAGAAAAGCCACTAATGTATCGCCATGCTAAAATGTTCACAAAATAAGGCGCAAATTCGGATTAATAAGAGTTAAGTAAGTAAATACATCTTCCTATACGGTACTTACGCCTGAATACATGAACATCTTCTGTGTAATTTTTCCAGCTACTTTGTCCTGAGCATTTTTCATCATTGCTCCTAGAAGAGGACCTATAAAAAAATTCAGAAATATGATAGCCTACCACAGAATTTAAAAAAAAAAACGATTTTTTTTAAAATAATGACATTTTTACACTCACCTCCTCGAAGTTTACTCATTTTACCAGCTGGGTACTTGGCGAGAAAGTGAAAATAACGCATTTCTAGTAGACTCTTATAAAAAGAAGAGCTTACCCAGGACGGAAGAGTCAAATTATGACGTTGCTAGAAAATTAAAAGCAATTTTTTATGTTCCCATGCAATTCTGCATTAATTTTGTGTTCAATATAACCAAAATTTGTTTCGATTAACCCGCCATTCAGCTCGATTGAAATACGTTTAGATTTTTTTTATTTCGATTTAGATTATTTAAGTCATTAATCAAATCACTTTGATTTTTATTAATCTCACATTCCTTATTTTCCATAGGATAGAACTCTGAACCAAGTTTGTCAACTCGATCCATGTGTAGACAAAGTTCAAAGTTTATATAGGAGATCGAAAGATTCCCTAATTCTGCAGAAAACAAAGTATTACACGTTTGTTCCGAGCATATTTAATTAACAATTACCGGTAGCTACGTAAACCCAGGCCAGTAGTCAACGAAAGAGTAAAGAAAATATAACTTAAAAATAGATAACTTTCCTATAATTATATGTATTGAATGTTAATGTTACCCGAGAATAAGTTAAATAACATGAGTAAAATTAGGGATTAGTAATTAGGTAATAAAGTTAAAGTTATACCTCGCAAATAAAAATATCACACAGTCGATTTGCTGTTTTAAAAGAATCAATAGTTTCCCCACTATTTTTCGTTGCATAATCCATAGTATCCTGAAAATTACAAAGAACGAAAATTTAAACTTTATGCAGTGACGATGAGATAAGTTAGTAGACTCTAATAATAATATGTTAACTTATTTGGCAATTAAGTTTAGAGAACTTAATAAGAATACAAAAACTTTGAAAAAAAAAAAACTGCGAAAAATAGAAAGTTAATCACCCTGTAATTTTTCAGTTCGTGTCTAACTTCTTTAGATTCCATGAATTTCTTGTGCAAATGTTTGTAGCGATGGCAAGGATACTTTTTAACATAAATAAGCTGAAACACAAGTCAATCGAATTTCGTAAATACAGTAATACGCGAGAAAATGAATGAAGTAGGGTAAACCACCCAATTATTGGCACTTTAAGGACTTAGGTAGATGTTTAATTTTCCCATGCAATATGTTGCATCTTAGGCCGGCCGCATATACGTGCAATTTGATGCAATTTATCGCACGTATGCGCACGCAGTCATTGTATTTTGAC
>JAQGBM010000378.1:0-14353 GCA_034698405.1 Symphylella vulgaris | reverse complement strand
ACCCCAATCTGACAACTTACGAGATCAAAAATCGCAAGAATACGAAAAGATAAAGCAAGAAAGAAAGCAAACAAAGTAATCGGTGATCCAACGGGTCACACCCCCCCCCCCTTCAAGCAAAATTTTGACAATTTTCGCCAAATATTCTATACTGGAAATTAAAAATGCACCAATAATGTATTAACAATTATTTCATACAAATGGCAAATAGGACCCACCCCATTTCCCCATGTATGAAATTATTCCATGCAATGGGAAAAATAGGACCGACCCCTTTCAAGCAAAATTTTGACAATTTTCGCCAAATATTCTACTGGAAATGAAAAATGCATCCATATGTATTACATCCGTAGGACCAACCCCATTTCCCCATGTATGAAATTGCAATGGAAAAACTATATGACTGATGCAATCAATTATTTCTTTTTTTAAATCTTTCATTGTACGACTTGCTTAAGTTATACGAACAATTTCGAATATATATTTTTAATGGAGTAACTACGGTATACTTCCACACACACACACAAAATGAAAAAACAGATAATAGAAACACGCATAGCCTATATATGGAGCCATTGCAGCATCTTTTTTCACATATAGGCCTACGACAAAAAATGTATTACAAAAAAACTTTCTGATGTACCAAAAATGAAATACAGAATGTAAACACCAGCAGTTGTTGCTCTATAACACAGCAACTACAACAGTTATGTTAATGCGAGCAAAATGCGATACATATCCATGATGCAGCTCCTGACTCCCGAGTAAGCTATAGTTCGCAGTGAAAAAGTAATATCTAAAAGAGCTGAAGTCGGAATGAAATACGGTTAAACTTTATAGTACACGACAAGAGTATTACTTGTTTTATCCTTTAGGATATATTTTTGCGAAAATATTTCACACATTCCATGAGTTTTTTTTTTTTATTTCTTTTATCATCTTTCGGGCTTCTTCATCCCGCGTTTTGTTTTCGTTTCTTATTTACGGAGAAACAGTTTTTCTTTAGTGTTTAGAATATTATTCGAGATAGACTTACAAATCCCCGGAGACAGCTGACATAAGTTATAACAGAGAGTAAATAATTAAAAACCAACAGAATATAATAGGTTAAAAAGAAGAATAGGGTATAATGTTTGTTATATTATTCTATTATACTATTTTACTAAGAGGTAACTTATATCGTGGGTGCATCCAGGAAGGGGCTTTGGGGGCTGAAGCAGGCGCGGTTTTAAGGTCTGCTGCTAGGGGGGGGCGACTTTCCTAAAACAGGAGAAGGAGCGCAGGGGGTCTGGGGTACCGCCGGAGGCGAAAATTTTTGAAAATTTATAGAGTAAATTTTGTGAAATTGAGTAATTTTGGAAAATTTCGGACCGCCGGAGGCGAAATTATTTTTCAGAAATCAAGTCAAATGTTGAAAATTTTTACAAATTTGGAGTAAATTTGGTGAATTTTTTCTCTTCCGAGGTCCGCATATTATTTACAGAGTATATATATAATATGAGGATTGAAGAGCTTCATTTTCCCAATCATATACTAAAGGTATAGAATATATCTTTGGAAAGAAGATAAAATTCAATTGGATTCTACTTATATATTCTTCTCGATCCATCTAAGGTACACTATAATAAGATGTTGTTTACCATCATTGCAAATCAATCCAAAATGAGTTTCGATTGATTTTTTTCTTTTTCTTTTTAATGTTGGAAGTTTTCCTTTGTCTATTATATAGTGTAGGTGGTTTTCAATGAAGGTCTATACACTCTTTTCTCAACAACTAAACTAACTAAACAAACACACTTCACAACATAAAGTTCCTAAAATACAGTATAGGAGTTTCGTTTCATTGTATATAGCTTCTAAGCTTCTCGCAGAGTATACTGATAATATGGAGTATTATCATAATAGTTCTTTATTTTATTATTATGGAGTATACACGATTTTTTTAGGATATGAAAGACTCTAGTTGAATCGTTATTATTTTTCGTATTCTCTTCTGTTGCTATGTACCGTAAATTACTGTCCGTAAATAACATGCTTAACAACACGTGAGAATCGAGAAGGTGAATGAAAACAAGATGTTTTTAAGTTGGCATATATTTGATTTGTAATCTTATACCGATGCGTTTGATCCTGGTTCAAACTTTTCCTATTTATTTTAGCATTTTTGTAGCATTTCGTAGCATTTTAGCATGTTTACGTAAGGTAAGGAAGCTTAATGGCACAACGATGCTTTATCAAGTGTATCTCAAACAAATCGTGTATACATTTTTTTAAATTGAAATCAATAGCCTAAAATTATTTAAAAGCCAAAAGTTATTAGGGTTTCATATTAAGTTGTCTGTTTTTATTATACATGCATGATTTAATAAAATAATGAATATTTGAACAATTAATATGTGTCGTGATACAGTATGTGTAAAATAAATTCAATCAATAATGGGAACTAAGTTATGTTAAATAAATAAGTTATTCTAAAATTCTAAATCTAAAATAAACAATGCATTAAACAAAAGAACTTTTTTTGCATTATACAGTGCAAAACCTGTATATAATATAGAACCAATATTATCTGTGTTATGTAAACAAAACCATAAAGCACGATGCGGGCCCAAGCCTATAACATGATCTTAATCTTTAATCCATTATGTTTGCTTCAAGGGTGTTTGTGTATATTTACAGAACCCGATCATATCAGTTTCTTTTTTTTTTTAATGTTCATGACATAGATTTTTTTGTTTTGTCTCAAAAGTATCGCCTTTAAAATAAATAAATACAAACTTTAAAAGCTTTTTAAGAAATCTTTCGTGTTTGTTTTCAAATTCCGTTTTAATTCCTGCAATATTTTTTGTTCTTTCTAGCTGTCTAACAGATTTCACAGCACAACACCACGGTATATAAAGTAGAGTTCTTCGGTATAAAGACGACAGCACTTCTACAGCTTCAAAAATCGTAAATCTGATGGAGAAGAAGGAAAGAGGAACACAATCTGATGTCGAAAGACAACACTGCCAAAATTAGAGGAAGACATACAGTAGAAAACTATGAGGATTATTTGTAGAACACCAAAGTGTATCTCGATTCATAGTTGTTTTAACAAGTTTGAGATATGAGCGATAAAAATAAAGGCATATAGCATTTATAGTTCTTTTGGCACAAGGTCCGGAAGCTATGCTATAAAGAATAAACCCATAAAACTATCACAAAACACTCGAGGGGGCAAAAAATAATATATTGTTATAATAAGAATAATACGTATACATACACACACGATGTGTACATATTTTACGTTATATCCCAGGAGTATATCAAGGAGTGCGCATTACTCCCCACAGTGTAGTGCGATGGTGCCGAAATTCATGCAATTCTCTTTAAATTGTTGTTGATGTTGTTATTGATGCGTATTATTTTACGTGTGTTTCCATAATTTTGTAGATGCTATGCGCACGGAGAGGAACAATTTTGCCAGCCGAAGCTGGGGTCTTTAAGTGTAGATAAACACCTCGTGACCTCAAGAGCACGGATATGACCAGAACCCTTTTCTTTCCGTTGTACAGTTACCGGCATTAAATTTTAGCCATGAGATGTAGGTTACTCTATGGGAAACTTAGGTTAAGTTTAACTTAGGTTAGGTTAGGTTAGGTTGTCTGTCTAAAATTTAATGCCGGTAACTGTACATACACCAGGAGCAATGTCCTCTGTAAAATTCCTGCCCCCGCCGAGGTTCGAACTCGGTTCTCTGGGCATCATAAGCATCCGACGCGTCACCGACTTCGCCACTAGCGCCCCTTTCTCTTTTTATACCGCTAAAGGGCTGCATTTGCATACGCGATCGCAGCAGCGCCCCGAAATAGCTGTGAATCATTTTCTGGAGTGAAGCACTCCTTGATATACTCCTCATGGTTATACACTTATAATATATTTACATTTGGCTACAAGTGGGGAAACTAAAGGAAGTATAAGAGAAGAATGTCAAAACAAGCACCCCAAGAGTCTTAATAGTTTATGCGATCCGCTTTCCTATTCTGACAATGTTATTTACAACTTAATCCTAGGTTATTTTAAATGTGGCTTATGCAACTGATACTTTCCAAGAAGAAATAAATATCTCTTACATTATAAAGAATGGAGTACTCAGGCCTATACCGGTACACTTTACTTTATAAGAAGATAAATGTTTTACAGATTCAAATTTGAGATGCACAAGAATGTGAAGTGCATTTTGAGAATATTTTCTTGAAGAATGAATAACGTCAACCATTAAAAACACAACCTTTAATACAAATTTCCGTTTTCTTCAAAGGATTGATTACATTTTTGTAATTGAGTATAGGGTATATAATAATTAAAAATGCATATTAATTTATCAATGTCAAGTTTATCTTTTTTTTAAAGAAAGTAACTTGAGCTATTATAGCTTGTAAAGAGAAGACTATGGGGAACAACAGTGTAGGGTACAAAAGTGTTGTATTGTATAGACCATTATCCTTTAAAAAAAAAAACCTATCACACACTTTGCTTCGTAAAATGTTTATCGAGATCGTGTTTCGCAATGCAATTTCACGGTTGCTGGTTTGTAATACAAAGTTTTAACAACGTGCCATAGTACGAGGTATATCACATAGGTGTGTGTGTGTTTATTCATTATTATTACACTTTAGAAGATAAACGGTATTATTACAGCATAAACTGATTTATTAGTTTTAAAAAAGAGTTTATTAGGTTTCACAAAATGACTATTTTTTATATTTTATTTAACGGATGTCTCAAGTAACAAAACAAATCTTTCAATTTGTTATACATTATGTAGAATCCGCCGTGTTGAAATAATAAAGGAGTAAAAAAGATATTATTATCTGTGTACAGTATGAGGTTACTAAGTAGATAACTTTAATTAGATTATAGTGAATTTAAATATTCACGGTTTAAAAATGTAATTTTAAATGGGGAATCCATCATCAATCAACATCATATTGGGTAAAAAAAAATTACAATTTTTAACCCTTTTTTTCACAATTTTTAACCAATTTTTCCCAAAATTTTTACCGATTTTTCAAGATTTTCTGAGAAAATGTTTTAATAACAAAATGTTATGTGAGAAAAATTAAAAGTATTCACCAAAATATTTTCAGGTCTCCCAGGATCCGACTTGTATAATTTAGAGACAGCGTAAAATTTAAAAATATATAAAAAAACAAGAGTTTTTAATATTTTACATTTTACGCTGTCTTTTGCTTAATCGTTCGTTAAATTAAAAGTATTTAATTGTAACACTTTTGGTGTTGCAAAATACTCGTAATGATTCCGACAATAATTTCCAACATAACTTTTCGTGACCATTGACCAGATCAGACTCTATAATGTATATTTTCCCTTTGGAGTATTACGTTTCTCCATTACAGAACTCCGCCAATATTTAAAAAATGCTACTTACATCAAATTACTCGTATTAACTTATAGCCATAAACCAACCATTTGCCAAATACTTTATATATATAAGTTACACGCAACTATTCACAGTTTTAAAGATAATGCATTCATTTACATTCCAAACCATCAATCTATAATAGGTATGATACGAGGTATAGATACATCCATTATAGACAACCGCGATGATCATTCCCAATTTTTCTTCGGTTCAACGCGATTAATGATATTACTATTAGAGGCTATAATGAATACGTCACGTATAGGATAATGATACCGCAGCATCCAGCAATGTCTAGCCAAAACCAGACTCATATCATATCAAGATACATATACCATAACCAATTTTACGACCTATCTCAACTCATCAGCAAAACCATCATCAACTGGCACTGCTGCAATGCGTTGAACCGAATAAGGAGCCCTAATACACATCTGCCATGAGCTCAGGAAAGCGCCTATGTATTCTTCTTGATGAGAGAAAGTTAAGACTGCCTGCCTTGGGATCTCAAAAAACCTGGCAGGGTAATTTATCTGACTATAGATCGAAAGCAATTATCTGGAGAATTTTTTTTTTTCATTCTCGCTTTTTTCTAAAACGACCATCATTACCATCTATTTATCCCATAGTATAAATGAGCTACTGTTGCTAATTATGAGTTGCTAATTACTGGTTTTATCTGTCCTTTGCATGCTGGGCACGTTTGTCGTTATTCTCTCACTCAGTCTTGAAGCCACGCAGTTCACGAATAATGTTCAAAGTTTTGTACAAATGACTAAAGTGTCGAAAGACCTTGCTGAGCAACTTTTTTTTTTTACTTTAAAAAGTCAAAGTTTATAACAGTAAAAAAAATTCCTTTTATTGAAAAAAATGAAGGAGAAAAATTACAGCCGTGTAAAATGTTTTTAAAGGGAGACGTCAAGTCTAGGTGATTTTTCAATCATCTATATTCTATACCGACAATTAGCACTAACAGGTTTCTATAAGAGGAGTGAAAAATAACCATAAATACCATGCTGTTCTTATCAGAAATAAATGACTGTATAGAATAATTAATAAATAACACAGTGGATGTTGTTTGAAAATTAATGGTAGAAGTATGAATTCAATGAGGTTTTCTTAACTTCTCAGCTACTAACTTACCGGGTATAGTTCAATTTCTATAGTGATGTGCAAATTTGAAAATTGAATTTGAAATGAAAATTGAAATTTAATCTTAGTAAGCTTAAATTTAACAAACTTGAAGACAGTTTAAGAATCAGCAATTAAAGTCACATAAACCTAACCTGATGCACTGGAAAGCAAGAAAATTGAAGACATTACCGGTATGCTCATAAAATGTGTGGACTGTTCAGGTATAATCGCTGTCTTGATGCGAAAATTAAGAACTAACTTATATGAAACTGAAATTGGGAAAGTGTTGGCAGGGCCTAATTTATTTGACATTCAATATTAACATTTTATAGCATTTGATTCAACATTCAGTAAAACTTATAAGTTATACATTTAAGAATATCAAGCCAATTTCATTTTTCAAACAAAACTGACAGATGATCACTTTCTGCGTTTTTTTTTTGTTCATATCTAAAGCTTTTGCTTTAAAATCCTTTGATTCCTAAGAGAGATAGCCTACCACTTAATTCATAATGTGACAGGCAGGTGCATATTTTGTGTTTCAATATGAACTCCTAAAGGCCTATAAACCCAGACCAGAAGCATCACCTGCATAGCATGCAAAACAAATGTTAAACTCTATGCCTCAAAATAAAGTAGCACAGAATTTATTTAATTCCTGGAAACCCGGGGATTCCTTGTTTCAAGATATGGTTTCCTCCCTTGAAACAATATCTCAAAAACATATAACTGTTTCTTCTTCTCCAAAAGCTTACACACACAGCACTCGCGGTTTTATACAGCTGTGCTCACTGTACCATATTGAAATTATGAATGAACAACATCAGCCTCTTGTATAACGAAAACAAGCCGTCACTCTCAGCGCAGAGAAACTCGAGTAACATGTCGTACGTTGTAAGAAGCCACGAAAAAATAATATTATTTTAAAGAAACGTGACCATTATAGCAATAAAAAAACGAGATTTTTAAAAAAGAATAAGGCTGGCGTTTTCTACCTTTTATATCAATTTAAAGTTTAAACTTTAGTTGAGTGAAAGAACAGAAGAATACGTATATAGGCTATCTTATAACTTAGATCCTCTGTCTGTCCATATTCTTGTTCTTTCAATCTGAACCAATTATCATAACTTAACTAAACACTTTAACTTGAATTTTTCTTAAGAGCAGTTCAAGTAACAGGAAAGTTTATAAAATTAGGACTGTGTATTTTTAGCTTTACTCTAACCGAAGCAGTTAGGCTACTTGAGTTATGCGTGATTGTGATGTCATTTCCTGTTTTAATAAAGTTATTGTCATGCACCCTTTTATGAGGTTGTTATAATACAGTTATAAACTGTGCTTATTATGGTTGTTTGTAATTTAAGCTCTTTAAAGTTATAATAATATTATTTTATCTGTGATATGACTGACGAAAATATAAGTACACTCTATTAAGTCTACAATAGCTTAATACATAACCCAAGCTGACTCAGGATATTCAAGCAGATAGGTGTCACTCACGAAAGGGCAAGTCTGTGTTTTTCTTCAAAGTGCAGCAGGCTTACATTTTCTGACATATAATCCCAACCTTCCAAATTCCACCTTCCAGTTCCACTCAATTCAAATTCCCAAATCGCGAAATCTTTATTTTTGATGCCCCAATTTTATTTCCTCTTCTAAAATAGCTAAAGCATGACTAATAGGCTTTCAAAGAAAACTCTGCTACTGTACTATACTTGAGTTCAACTTCACCTGAAGATCTTGCACAGCGCAGCGCACACTCTCTTTCTTCAATATTACGGATATACCGTAATTTCAGATTTCCACCCCGTCGATTCTACGAATTTTTTTCTTGCTTCTTCCCCCATTCACCTGTCATTCAAGAATATAAGGAGTAAATCTGTGTATCTTTATTTACCCACCATGTAAGATTTTGGATTCGGAATAAAGGCCGTCTCCCCCGCTGAGTTCGAGTTCCATGCTGTAGCTACTGACCTGGTTGTTATAATATGCTGCCCTATTCCCAACAAAATGTACACAATACATGGCCTTTAACAGCTGCTGCTGTTGGCTGTTTTAAAGCTGTGTGCTGCTGGAGATTCGGGCAACAGTGATGCTTTATTGAAAATGTTTTAGGGGTAATAATTTGCTTAATGAATACCATAAATATTTTTGGGGAAATATAAACGAATTTTGGACAGATAAGCGCGAAATAAAGTGATAAAACGAAGAGAGAACCATTAATAACATACGGCGGTGCTATAATATGACCAATACACAAAATAAATTGCCGACGGCATCGACACCGTAATATTTTTCGGTTACTATACGGTATCTAATTCACATCAATATTATTTATTACGCGACGAATGAAATCCGAAATCCTCGCAGATTTTAGCTTTAACGAAATGAATGCATTTATAAATATAGGATAAAAGTCACTATAAAATCAAAGAGAAAACCAGGGAAACCTAATGAAGAGGACTGCTAAGGGCGACCAAAACAAGAATGGATGGTAACCGGTGGAGTGGCATTGATGGGATTTGGTCTCCCCATTGTTGTTTAAAAGTCCGTCGGGTGTGGTCAGTACTATAGGATGGGTGGTCTGTTCCACGACCATTTCATTAGATCCATTCCCCTCGAGTTATAGAGTCCATAAGGACTAAAAGACTCAGTAAATAAAACGCATAAGCATCATCATCAAGAGCGGATGGTGGATCTGTTCAGTATAAAGACCATCATAAGGAAATATGGAAAGGAATATAATGAAGCAGTGAAGAATTCGTAAGGCCAACCCCATTCTGGGAAAAGGACAAAATATTATATGCAAATGATATCCTGGGAAAGGTAAATACATCAGGTATAATTTAATCACAGCAGAATTTTCATACATATGATATATAGTTACAGTATAAGCAAAATAATGTACAAATTGTATTATCAACTTATTGTGCTTCCTTTGGTTAAGGATGTAGAGATGACGTTGGCAGTTTTGAAGCTTCGCTTTGAAAAATGCCGATATCAAAAATATATTATTTGAAAAAAAGAGCATTATTTCATTATTATACTGGTAATGAAATTTTAATTCAAGTACGGATATATGACAACTCCCGGCATAATCTAAGAACGAGTTATATTGTGTGGCATGTAAACTTACGAGTTAGAATGACGTAGGCCTAATTAAAAAGATGATAGCACTAATACGATGTCCTAAAAAAGACCGAAGTCCAATCGTGTGTCATTCTTATTTCAATAATTCCGATTCAATAGTTCAGTTGAAAATGTTTAATAATTCAGATTTGGGTTAGTCTGTTAGTCATCCAAAAATCCTTCAAAATCCGTAAAGGTTGCAATAGCGTTAAGGAGATGCAGTATAGCGTTAACAGAATCCTCCATGCACTGGCGGAACTTCCATGTGCCCCACCACAAGAAATCTCAGGGGGCCCCTTAGGCCCTTACCCTATATTCATTCTTCCATATTATTTTATTATATTAAACGAACACAAGGGTCAGAAGAGGCAAAATTTTTGGAGTGTAAAATTATTGTTTTTTTTTTCCATTTTTGTTTGAAATAAACCCACTAAGGCCACCAGAGGCGAAAATTTTAAAAGAAATTTACGTATTTTTGAAGCATTTCAAGCATTTTGCCAAAGAAATATGTGGCTGTGGGCCCTCAAGCCTGAGTGGGCCCCTGAAGTCTGAATGGGCCCCACCGCAGCTGCGGTGGTAGTAGTTCCGCCACTGCCTCCATGGATCCCTATTTTGGCTAACTTATTCACCCTTGACCCTTTAGATTTCCAAATCTTTCATCACAATGTAGTCAATGTGATCTCCAAGCACTCAGTCTCTTGGCTTCGTAAAGACAACTTGTATTGCCTATGTTGAAACATTTTCACAACATGTTTGTTCAGTTAAATCCGCGAGTTAAAGGCTAATCGAAGCCGAGGCGTATTGAATCTTGGAACACACTTTGGAAACTTGAAAAATTACTCCTAAATTACTCCAGAAAGGGGGAAAACAAACTTATAACCTAAAATGGCAACACTGCCACCAATATTACATATCTTTCTTTCTTTTTTTTTTGAAGAAAAATTCTTATTTTTGTTCCCAGCAAACAATTCCCGATCCCAGTATTATTACAGTAGTAGGAGCTGCACCATATTCGGTTTATTATTAAGGCTCTTGAATAGAGAAGACAAGAATTCCAATCTTTTCACTCAACGCGCCTGTAAAGACAACCTTTGTTCCCATTCTTCTTTGTTAGTGTTCTGTGTCAATCCATCAGCAACAATCCTGCTGTTATAAAGTGATGTTTGATTTCTCTATATAACATACCATGAGACGTGTATTTTTTCCTTGCACCCGCGATCCGGCGTATCACGTATCATGTACGAATTGTACGATCTCCGAAAAAAAGCTTGTTATTAAGAAGTCTCACACCCTATAAGTTCATGGTTACAGTTTGTATATCGTACCTTCTTCTGTACTAGTATAACAGTATATGTCCATTGTCTAGTTTTGTTTATTTGTTTATTTAACGTCGGCCTAATTCTGCTATCCTAAGGCTAAACACCGACGCCAGGGGATGAGCCTAATTCACCACCTTCCTGGGCCAATTTTGCCTTAGGGACAGGATTTACACACCTGTATGAGGGTTCTTTAAACAGTGCATAGTGCAAAGGGATCTACACGGGACCTCGGTTTAAACTCTCATCCGAAGGAGACCTCGCCCGGGTTTGAACCCGCAACCTTAGGGTCTGAAGGCGGGCAAGTTACCTCTAGACCAACGGCGCCGGCATATTGTCCAGGAATAGACACTTTTTCTGCCATGTTTGCTGCTTTGCATTGTGATACTTTACTGATCATGCTGGAAACAATACTGTAATTCTGTATCCACTGGTTCCATCATGGACACATTGGACTGTTACTTCACTCAAACAGCGGCGGATATATTTTTATAGGTGTTCACTGTTCAGTACAACTATTTGAAGTGTTCCAATATTGTCAAGTAAGAAAATTAGTTCCTCATTCACATTCCATAATCTTATTGAAAAACACACATAACATTAGGAAGAATTTGGATCAGCCACTAACTTTCAATTTTACTTTAGGGCGGACGAAAACGAAGACACAAAATCATGTTTCAGGGAACTTTGTTGCTAGAAAACGATGAAGTATAACTTGCTAAAAAACAAATCAAAAGCACGAGATGAAGTGACGTGTTAGTTTTTCTATAGCAACAATGTTCCCTGCGAAACACGATTTTGTGTCTTCGTTTTCGACCGCCCTTACAACTGTGAAGCAAAATTTAACACCGTCAGATGGAAAATTTCTAACGAAAACAACCAGACCAATACTAATCATATTCAATGAAATATTTAAATAGCCTAACCAATAATTTTAATGACACATTTTGAGCAAACTGGAGTTTCTGTAACGTCCATCATGGCCCATTTTTGCAACCTACGAGTATTTAGAAAGATACAAACGAAATTGTTGACAATTTCCCATTTTACTTACGAGTGCGATTGCCCTCCAATACACTGCACGAGGTGTTTTTTCTTAAATTTAATACATTACGCGTCGTGCGTCTGATATCTAGACCTAGCTGTTTCCAAAAAATATCTCTTATTTAAAGTTAAACATTTGAAGCAGAAAGTTTGAAAGTGAAGAACAGCTACCATAACCTGCACCCGCTTCTTTCTTCTGTTTTATCTTTCGCAGAAGAAGAAGGTATGACTCCTATAACTTATTATTTTCCCGTTTATTATACTGTAAAGCAGAAAAAAATCGATTCATGATGCGTCTTCGTTAATGAGCATCGGGCCGTAAACCTTTGGCGTACAAAAATAAATAAAAAATCCTTTAATAATATTACATTTTTATTATGCGAATTCGGCGGAACTTTTGACACTTAGCGGTGAAGAGAAAGACAATACCAATCAAGCTTGCAGGAGTTTATCAACGAGTTCTTCACTCCAGAAAATGATGATTCCGAAATTCATGAGCTTTCTAAATCACCGTGGCGCTGCGAGCGAGGGGAAGAAGGAAACTTGAGTGAATTTCGCCTTCATCGCACTACAACAGAGGCAGTGGTTCAAACCGGCGGAGTGGCAGTGGCGCAGTGGCTAGCTCCGTCGGGTGTGGTCAGTACTAGGATGGGTGGTCTGTTCCACGACGAACAGACCATTTGATTAGGCCCATTCCCCTGGAGTTATAGAGTTCTAATGGACTAAAAGACTCAGTAAATAAATAAACGCATAATCATCATCATCATCGACGGCCGCCCCCAGTGGTTCAGTTGTTAGCGTGCTTGCCTCTGAATCCGGAAGATCCGTGGTTTAAACCGCCGTCCGTGGTTTAAACCCCGGCTGGGGCTGATATGAATTTCCGGGTAAATGGAATACGAGTATATCTGCATGATGGAGAGTTTAAACCGGTCTTGTGTAGATCCCTTTCGCACTCTGCTCATTAAGTACCCTCCTACAGGTCTCTAAATCCTGTCCCTGCTGAGGCAAAATTCGAATCTCACTCCGTCGTTGGGTTATGACTTCCGTTGTCACTTACAGCGATGTCAAAAAATCAAATCAACAAACAAACAGCTGCACTATAATGAGCCAAAATGGAAAGTAACGCACTCCTTGATATACTCCTGATATACAGGTAATAATGCACATTGGGAAAATGCCTGCCTCCTCGTTAAAATGCTGAAGACGAAGACGAGTGTATGAGGCGCCGAACAGGACATATGTGTTATTACTAATATATATATGTAATTACATATATATATTCATAATTACATATATATATGACAAATTTATACTAAATACGTGTTATTTAAATCTATATCCGTAATAACGATTCATGAATTACACATATTTTTCCAATTCTTCATATTTCTAATTACATAACCCGAATAACACATATTCCGTGCCGTTTACAACTGAGATATATATAAGACACGACTAATCGATCATCTGCTGCGCTTTGAGTGTTGCCTACCATCATTTTCCCGCCATTTTCATTAAAATTAATTTAAACAACTACTCTGCTATAATTAATCATACTATTTTCTTACAGTTTTCAGGAAAGTTTCCCTAGGGTTCTTGCTACCCAGGGGCACAAGACCCTTCTTACTACATTGCCATCAGGGGCGCCCCTGGAAATTTTTTAAGTGTCCAGTATAAAAAAAATCAATCTAAAATACACTGTAGTTAACGATGTTCTTTGTGGAAAGTTCTTTAGGGTCCCTATACCTGCTACATATATGGGCTGCTAAATTTCCAGGGCCGGCTCTGAAAATTTTAAAGGGTCCACTTTGAAGGTACTGACTGTACTGTACATAAAAAGCTACATGGCTATATCCTGTGAAAGCGATTTTCTTCCAATTTTTAGGAAATGGGCTTCGTCACTCTATCACATGGTCCGTTTGTTCTATGGGCCGGCCCACAAAATTTTAAGGACGTTGGATCGTGAATCGAAAGTATCAAGGAAATTGTGAATTTTTCCCCCTTTGCTCATAAGACCCTTTTGCTGATTTTTACTGTTTTAAGTACGTATGGTACGTCATGCACCCAAAGAATTATTCGGGAGATGTTTGGTTCTAAAGTTGCATAAAATATTCGCGAATCCATAGAAATCTACGGGTTATACAAACTTTTTGGGCTTATATCTCCCGAATTTCTTCGGTGACCTGCTTTTTTAAAACGGTAATCTCATCGGAAGGGTATTTTTGATATAGTTGCCTCGGTAAATTCTGAGCAAAACAAACTCTGTTTATTTACATCTTCCCCCTCTGTCTGTTTACGATTTCAC
>JAQGBM010000377.1:0-14354 GCA_034698405.1 Symphylella vulgaris | reverse complement strand
AGACTTTTCAGGTACGAATCATTAATTTCATTCTTTTTAAGTTACATCTTACATGTAAATTAGCTCGAATTTATAGGTACTTTTAATATCATAATTTAATTAAGTTATAATAAAAAATTAAGTTGAAGTGAATGTATTTAAACGAAAAATATTTAATTCAACAAGAGATTCCGGAATAAAACAATTTCCAACGATACCAATGTTTCAGGTATCATAAATATCTATTTTACATTTTAAAGTTAATAAATTCAATGGTTGTGAAAGACTGCTGTAATTTCAGAATTATCGAAGCTTTCAAAAACAACTTTAAAATGTAAAAATCTCAGAAATAAGATATTATAATGATGCTTGTTGATTCTTAACTTACTTAATACGAGTAGTCTTATATCGTTGGAACTTTAGGAGTACAGTATTATCCGTATTTTATCATAAATTCACCCAGAATGAGGGAAAATATACTCTGGTAGAACTTATAATAAGAAAAAATTAATTAAGTTAATAGAAATTAATATATTTTAATCCAACCAGAGAATAAAATCAAATCATAAATAATAAGATGGGTGATAAAATTTAAAGTTTTTAAAAAGTTAGTCTCATCTCTGGCAGTTGTCAATCATATTTTTAAATTTAATTTTTAAACAATATTAAATTATTTTATGAAATTTTCGAATTAGAAACCAATTAATTATATTATTTTATTAAAATAATTAATGTAAGATGATAATAATAAAAATTAAGTGTATGTAGTGTATTAAAACTCGATAATAAAAATATTGTATTTACAAAGCAGATCATCATCTCCATATTATTTTAATTTTACATCTTTTCTTTTGTTATTAAATCTCTTTCTCTATTATATTTTAATATATTTTCATAAATTTGCTCTAAATAACCATCTTTGCTAGACTATATACGTAGATTATTCTATCTATATACACTCAGCTTACCAAAACAATTTCTGTATCTTTCTTCAAAATAAGTCAGGAATGTAGTCCAATTTATGAGCAGGACATTTTTAGCTCTTTTACCATTAATAATTTGTACATTCATTTTTAAAATCATATTTTTTTAAGTACAGAAAAACCGAATCTACGCATTTAAAGCCTACCTTATTAGTCTAGTCTTATGACAACGTAAAACTCTCATTATTTTTCGTTGTAAGTATGAGGTAATAATAATCGTAAATGATAGGTTATTTTTTTAAATATATTTTTTAATATGCGAAAAAATCTATAGAAAAATTAATATATTTATTTAATATTTTGTACTTCTCTGTTTTTTTGTACAAAAACCCGTAAAAATTAAAGCAACTTATATTTTCTTCCCTTCATTCGTTTTCTTTTATTTTTATTCCATTACTAGTTTTAATTGATTATTTTGATCGTTTGATGTAATTGTAGGAATTTAGGAAATTGAAGAATTTTTTGGAAGAAAAAGAAAAATAACTTGCGAATGCCACAATAAAAATTAGATATTTACAATATTTATCTCTTCAATAAATTGGGAAATGTATTTTTTGGCGCTTTTATGAATTGCAGGTACTCATTCGTTTCATGTTTCATGATGAATTATGCATATTTACACACTTAAGAATAATTAAAAAAAAACATTGCAGGTACTCACGTTGCAATCCCATTTCGTAATTATTATCTTACCACTGGGAAACTTGGCTTTCTTTTTATTTAAGCAGTAGTCATAGGGGATTCGGAGTTTGGGGTCGAACCGTTGCTCTGCGGTTGTAGATCGTAGCCAGACGTTAATTTGTTCGATGCTTGAACTTTCGTTCTCTCTCTCGTTGGCTCTGAAATAAGGCAATATTTATTTTTATAACTCATCAATACCTTAAAGTATTGAAATCTCTAAAAAAATATTAACTTCTATTAAAACTTAAAAATGTAATTAGCAATTTCCATTTATTACCGTTATTTTCTTCCAAAAATGTATTTGTAACCTGTTAGGCCGACTAATTTTTTAAATAAGCTTATTTTACAAGCAGACCCGAGAAGATTATGATGAGGTGCAGTTTAGGGCTGCCAAATGTGTAAAAAAGCATATTTAGAAAAATTAATAACTGAATTAAAATAAATGTTTGGAAGAATTTAAGTTATAATTTATTTTAAGTTTTAAAATAAACTATTCTAAATTAATTTAAAAAATTCTAATTCTAACTTACTTGTTGTAAGATAGATGTAGAACATGATAGCAGATACGAGAGCTCCCAAGAGGAAAGCTATCAAACTCATCGTCACCAACGAACTAACGGAGAATCCAACTATTACGCTGGACGTATTCGATCCGGCACGATGATGCTGATCAGAAGACGTTTTCGGTGTTGCCAATTTGATTGGACCTAAATTATTCAAAAAAAATTTTTTATAAGAAACCACTTACGCATTTCGATTTCAAGTTTAAAATTAAAATAATGGATTGTAACATACTTTTGTTGGTGCTTGTAGCTGAAGATTTCTGACCCCTTAGGTGTAAAGGACCCACTGAAACAGTATCGTGGAATCCCCCTAGAATAATTTCCATATAGGCGGAGGGGTCTCGACCTTCGCAAAATTCTTCAACATCAATACACTGTAAAGAATAAAGGTGATGGTTAGAGGCTAGTTATTATCGGTACTTTCTGGAAGGATCCACGAAAAAAGTTCCTTTTTTTACCTTTTTCATTCCAGGAACGCTTCTATGGTTTTCGGGTGAACAGACTCCTAGCATGCACTGCAGATAGAATCCATTTTCCGATTTTGGCAATCCGTTTTGCATTAGGAAGCTAAATCGACTTCTATGTTTAGCAAAGGGCTGGTTCCTGTTGTGAAGTTGTAGGGTACCGTTAGCAGGACAAGTGTTCTTGATTAAGTAAAGTCGGTCCGAGGCAGGAGAAGTTATTTTAGGAGCTAGCCAGCACGATTCCACTACAGCCTGGAGTGAAGATCCAACGTTGATTCTTGCTTCGGCGTACACCCTCGTACCCTCTTTGACGTGTAAGGGGAAGTGGGTCTCATCCAGGGATACGCTGTAATTACTGTCCAGATAAAGGGACAGCGAATACACTCGAAGGGGCATGTTATCAGGAGACTGTTGGTGTTGGAATCTAGAAGCAGATGGGTAGTCATCTTCACCATCCAGATCCCTTAAATCGCTGTCTTGGAAGGTGCATTGGATGTCCATGATCCGGGTTTGGGGCAGATCGACTAGGTCATCGGCACCAGCAGCATCGGCTTGTAATTTGACCTAATAACAAAAATAATTAGTTTTTTTTACTTTCTTGTGAAGGAGAACTTTAAGAGAGCTCACTCCTTTTAAGAGAAAACCACTAAACCGATTTTTACTCCTTTTAAAATTAATAAAAAAATTAAGCAAATAATAAATTGTAATGCCCTGGCCTAGAATATTTATTTTTCTGCAAGTTACAAAGAACATTTTTGAAAATCGGTTGAGTAGCTTTTTCTTAAAAAGGATCATCCCGTAAAACGTTCCATTAATTCGCTCATTAGTAGAAATTACCAAGAAATTTGTTAACAAATTGTGAGACTATTTGCGTGTTTAGAATGTAGGTGTAAATGGAATATTCAATAATCATGATTTTGATGAATGAATTAAAGGATTAAAGGATTTTCTCATCCTAAAAATCCCCAACCAAGTTACAAAGAAAATTTTGCAAATCGGTTGAGTAGTTTTCTCTTAAAAAGGATCATCCCAATCGTGATCCATAACAGCAATTTACTTACCGTATTGGTGTAGACGACTCCGCCATCGGTGGCTTGCAACTGAGTCCCGCAGTCATTGAAACCGGTAAACACGTAGATGTGGGTGCTGTTAGCCAATGCGCTGCAGTGATTTTGGCTCAACGAAAGATCCTGAGGCTGGTAGCCGTATCTCTCCAGAGTGGCACGAGGAAAGGTCACCTTTATCCCATTGTGCAGACACTCCACAAGCATTGCATCCAGTAGAATCAAGTTGGGGTTATTGGCAATATCTGTTTAGAAAGTATTATTTAGTTACAACTGGCACTTCTCTATAAACATTGGGGTAGATGCGCGTCCACTTCTTAACGAAAACTAAGCGAAAAAGCTACCTGGCCTTAAGCTAAGTGTATGGAAGAAAAAGCACATATGTAGTTTTGTTCTTTTGCTTATTTTTCTCTTAGAAATGGACGTGCATTGTCACAGAATTTCTTACCTTCAGTCGAAAAAGGTTTTCCAGGTAGAGCAAACATCTTAGAATCAGCTCTGGCCTGACTAGTTCCACCTAATTTGAGAACCATTCTGGAACCCAGACCCCCAGCCGCCTTCTTGTCTAAGACCTGGTGAAGGGTGTCCATGATGTTGTGACCTTTATCATCACCATCCTCGTCGTCTTCTTCGTCTTCGAATTTATCTTCTTCGTCTGCTTGAGACAAGTGCACTAAAAATTTAAAATAACATAATTAACACTTTATTCCAGTTACCGGTACAATAGTCACCCCAAAAAAAAAAGTCAAATCTTAATTTACCTGGATCCTCTTCGTCCAAATAAACAGTTATTTTGTCACTTTCAGGGATTTCGACGTAAGTAAAAGAGTTGCCGTATTTGTTGGCAACCAGGGCAACCAATTCTTCCGCTCTGGTCGGCAACTCGACAGATTGAACGGCAACCGATCGACCACTGAGTGAAGCTGTTTGAACTGCGTTGGAAGTCTGTAAAGATTGGCCTTAAACGTTACACAGAATCTCAAGAGAGCAATGGGATCTAAACTATTATAGCAATGTTACTTACCACTACCGTAACGCCGCCTTGCAGATACTGGGTATGCAGTCTCCACGTAGCTCCAGGGGGACCCTTTAGGACCAACAAGATGTCCTTTGGTTTAGGCAACTTTTCGTATTTGAAAGATGTATCTCTACGGTAGCGGACATCTAGTTCGATTTCTTTTGTGTCTTCGTAGACCCTGTGTTCGGTGGCTGCCGACTCTCGTTCCCAATTACCGGTATGTTCTTCTGAAGTCGATTCCGAGAGCTGGGAATAGCTCTGGTTTAGTGGCGAGAAGGATGTCGGATTTTCGTGGGAAAGGATTTTGATAATGTGGATATCCCTATAATAAAACAAGAACATATAAATTATTTTTATTCAAATTATATTACAATCTCGTACATGCAATAATTTACCTTTCTGTGTTAGAAGACTGAGAAGTTTGAACTTTAGAGCAATCTCTGTTCGTTGTGGTGTTTCTTGGTCTCACCATCATGGCTTCAACGTTTATCGAAGTGGTTAGCGCATTTGTATCACATTTAGAAGGCGCTCCTTCCACTGAAAATAAAAATGGTGTGATTATGAGTGCCCTTTTAAAATACGAGACCCGAATTTAGGCTTACCTAATCCGACTTTTATTCTTGCATAATTAGCCAATGAGCCGATTTTGTTGTAAGACGTCAGAGCCTTAAAACGATTTCGAACCCAAGTGAGGATGGATTTGATGTTATTTTCGTTGCGTCGAATCTGTAAGAATCGAAGGTCCGTCGACGAAACCAAGTTGGACCCTCTCGAAAGCTAAAACAAAAAGCAAACAGCCTTTATTAACCTAATGGATTCTTGATACGATGTACATTTTAAGACCAATAGCAAAATACGGTAATGGTACTTCTCGAACGGTTATCGGTAACCAACTCATTCACCTATCCTAACTTAGTGCACAGAATGCTACGTGTTGAATAGTAGCTAATAAGTTAGGTAAATAATGAATTAACTTATTAATTTTTTGGTAACCGGTATCGATTTACTGTTTAGTAGCCGTAAAACGACCGAATTTATTAAAGTTTGTCGAGCTAAGTTATAACTTTTTGGTACCTTGGACCACTTGTTCAAACAATGTGGTGGTTCAAAATAAAATTATATACTTGTATGATAAAGTATAATTTTTGTGAATTTTACTCATTTACTTATTTTTGTGAATTTTACTCATTTTTAATATAACTTAGGTCCATCTAATTTCACGGACTGTCCATATAAGAACTCATGCTCTGAAGTATTTTCTTTGTAAAATTTATTTTCAACAATCAAAAAGTAAAAAGAAACTTTTATTTCTAATATACGGTCCCTCGTACGGTCAATACTATATATTATTTTTCTTTTTCTCTCTCCCCCTCAGTCCTGTTTATTGGGGTTTTTCACCAAAATCCGCACCGATGAAGCATCAGTTTGAAAGAGGAGCAAGCAAGGGGGCGATGCCTGAGATCTTTAAGAAACAAGTAATACAAGTATATGCCACATGCGTTTAGCGAAAAAGAAATACAAGTTTTTACGACTTTTTCTGAAACTTTATAAGCAGTAAAATAAAATTTTTGAATGGGATAAGCTCGTAAATAGCCACATAACGTTATACCTAAAATGTAACCTTTTTACCTCAGTATTCTTTCATTTAATGGTAAAAAAGAATTAATTCCTATATTCCTTATAAGGATAATTTTAGTTTTTATTATTTTAGTCTAAAGTTACAAGCCTGACATTTAAAGAGCAATTTTTCATGACTTGCAGAGTTTTTTCATACCAGTTACATAGCAAAAACATTTTGAACTTTGTACGTATCAAAAAGTAATAAACCATAACTATAAGCGTGTAACTTTTCTTTTCCAGGATTTTAATATCATTCTGAAGTTGGAAAAAATGCAAATTCTACCGAAATCCATTTATACGAATAATCTAACTTTTTTTTTTCGTAATCGAAATTTTCTATTTCCGTATAATGTTCGAAAAATGTTTTTCGGGAAAATTATTCCTAGGAAAAAACGTGCGTATACTTATTTTTACGGGTTATGGGTATATGATACGTTATAATATTCGGATAAAATCTACACATCCGGTACTGTTTCCCTCGCATGCAATTACATTTCTGTGAACCTATAAAAGGTATAAGATCATTTCTAGCTGCTGTATTTTTATAAAAATACATATATATAAAATCGCAACACGTTCCCTTTTATGATTCTTCAAACATATTATCCAAAATAACCGCGAGAAGGCTATCATTAAACCCGTTATATTTCTTTTAAAAATAGATAATTACATATAGAGCATAGGGTTTAGACCATTATTGCTTTGCCGTTGTAAATGTTCTCTTCCCCCTCCCTCCCAAAAGACCTCCACACATGCCGAGAAGCGAAGAGAAGTTCAGTCATGTTGACTCAGGAAGCGAGCTGAAGCATTTTATAGGATGGGTCAGAAACGGGACCGGTGTGTGCGATGTACAATGAAAATGCGCGTCAATTCTTCCTCAACAAAGCACCTTCCGCTTCTATAAATTTCTTTTTATTGCATTAAATCTGAAATGTATACCTCCATAGTACCCTGTAGGTATTTTTACAGGGCAGGGGGAGAAAACCAAATTAAAATGAATCCTAAAACACTGGTTGGCGTGAGAAGGGGAACTTTTAATTTCAACCTAATTCGTCATTCAAAAAGAAATTTATGAAGCAAATTTAACCACCCATGTACAAGCATTCTTTTAATGTTTCAATCAAAAACACTTATTCTGATTGGTTTTTATTCTGTTATATAGCCTAAATAAATCTTTAGCATGCAATTCAGATTTTTATTGTTCCCTAATCCTTTTATATGACCGAGAATGAGGCATTTTTAGCAGACTGGATGTTTTGGGTTGTCTATTAAATGTTCTAATCCGGATCCCTAAAGTTTTTACTTATCGTGCAGTCAGGGAATCGTCAGAGCCAGTAGTTCATTAATGCGTCCACGGTTTGGAACTATCAAAACCCGGCTGAAGCCAGTAAGAATTTCTTAGTAAATGAACTTCTTCAAAGTGGGGGCTGCTTCGGATGAGAGTTTAAACTGAGGTCCATCTAACATAAGTTATAAGTAACTAAATCCACTTGCTCTCTGCACATTAAACAAACCTATAACTAACTAAAATCTCACTATACACAAGCAAGGGAATCTACTATCTACATAGACCTTGGATTCTTAAAAACTCATCTAAAAAAATACACCGAACTCTGTGGCGTCGGGATTTGAACACTACTTTTTTCTCGTCCGTTTTTCTACAAACCCCCCAAACCCCCCTCCCCCATGTATTTTCTCTTATGTTTAACATTATGGCCGGGGCCAGTATAACCGTATTTACGCGTACGTATAAGTATAACCAGTATGTCGTATATACTAGTACTGTATGATACCAAAGGCGGGTGTTTTTCGGCTTGTGTTTGAACTAACTCTATTTCCTGAGAACTGCGAATAAAATAATTGTGACCAATTGCAAGAATTTTTGAGTGAGTCAACTCTGAACCGCATCACGCAATTAGGGCATAAATAAATCAAGATATGTAGCGCGGGGAGAAAATTGAGAAAGCTCCTCCCTATATAACAGGAAGATAATCGCTGCTTTATTTTTTCAATAATAAGAAAACTTGTTTCCCTTGTTTTTACTTTAAGACAATAGGTAATAATAGCATTTCCTACTTTTTGGGTGTAGTACGTCGAGCTGTAGAGAATTATTTAGTAGGTCGCTACGTTTAGCCCGGGGTCAAAAACTGTTTATTTCCGAAGATATAATAATTTCTATGATATCGTCTACTAAGCAAATTTTAAACTTGTTTTTAACAAAATAATTCCACAAAACAGATTATTTATTCCATCCGAAATTAAGGTTCACTACACTTTAATTTTATGATCTTTATGATTTTTAGGGGCAGGTTAGGAATACTCTTTAGTCCCTGACTAGAGCATAATATTTAGTGTAGTTTCCATAATGAATTGAATTTGTGGATTTTTCTAAGGGGTTTCTTTTATAAGTCCATAAACCTAGTTAGGAATTCGATATTTTTCCATCCTTTCGAGTACCTCTTCCTATATTTCCGCACCCCTAATGCCGTTAATTCATAATATCCTTTTTCCCTTATAACAGTATATATTTTAGCTCCCAGATTTGTGCCTCGCGAGTTTCACTTCATGTTTGTAGCATTTTTCGCATCAAAAACGGGCGCAATCACAATACAGTTTGTAACATCGGTAGCCCCCGCACTGAGCATGGCCACATAAACTCCAAAAAAGATATAAAAACGAGAAAGGGAAAGATGTTTCAAAGGCTTGAAAAACGAGGGTGAAAGCTCACTTCTTTTCACAATACGATCATATTGTTCCCTTTTGGAAATAAGGTAAAAAGAAAATGTTTCTCGCTCTCTTTCAAGCAGCTGCACATTCGAGAATAGTGTTCAAAATCCATTGTTCCAGAAGGGGCTATATATTGCCAAAAACCACGTGTACTTATTTTTAGCCACCTGCGTTTTTATACAAGAAATATTCGTGCTAAAAGTAAAAGTGAATGAACTGAGCTATTTTATAGTCCCAGGGAAACGGGGGAAAAGGGTTAATAAAATGAGGGTGAACCTTGATGATAAATAGAGAAACATGATGATAATCCAGCTGTAGCTTCATCATCATCAAATACAGTAGGAAAAGCAGATGTATATACGGATGGGGTGGAAGCACGATTATAATATATCCAGATGCAAATCTGAAAGGGTTCTAACATTACGATTCAACGTTTACTGTACTCGTAGTTTATGGCAGGTCTAATTCGTATTCGAATGTTTTTCGAAATTTTATGAAATTTCCAGGTAACTCAAAGTTTTTCATTTCTAGTAAAATTCGGGTACAGGAAAAAAAAAGCACATTTATGAACTCATGCTTATGAATTATTTTTCAACTTAATGAAGTGTGGATTCTGGATTTTGAATTTTGAATTTTCCTACATTAACAACACTATATAGTTTCAAAATATAACAAAAGACAATGTGATGAGTGATGACACATTTTCTATTTAAAAATAACAATATAAACTTTAGCCTAGTTCAAAATCATTCACAGCATCTAGGCTACATAATATTTTAACGTTAAATAACTTAATTTCCCGTCTTTAGAAGTCAAATCCGGTCAAAGTTGGAGTTTTTAGTCAGATCAGGTCTCCCACGGTCTCACCTACCTACTGACGAATGACTAATCCACCGAACTACCAGTCTTGTCTTAGTTCTTAAAATTGAAAACCTTTATATACTAACTTAGTAGAAGAAAGAACAATGTTTAAACCCCTAAAAAGTTTGAACTTGGAAAATTTTTATTTTTGATAGTATGTGCATTGTACAACGTACTGTATATGGACAGTATGATTGATATCACTGTTAACCAAATTCGGGGAAAAAATGGATTGATACGGAGGTTGTTATAATTGAATCCATCATTTCAGAGTGCTCTCTGTCAACTGGCCGGGAGATTGCGTACCAAGATATATTTTGGAACCTAAAGCACAATACCCTTTTATTTGTGGATGCCTATACGCTCCCCGTCAGGATTTCAATGTCATACTGTACAAGTGTACATTATCATTGCCAGCTGGCCAAGATACCGTTGCTGAAGATTTGTGAAGAGATGATGTCGGGTGGTGGTGGAACGGTTAGAGGCACCTTGCGGGGATAGGAGCGGCCACTTTCTAATGACAGGGAGGGTGAAACAAACATGAATCAAAGAGAATGCCCAGTGTCAGTGGCGCGAGAGTGAAAATGCCACTCTATATTTTGAGGAATGGCTAACAGCTGGGGTTGGAGGTGGTCAGGGAAAAAACTTTTAACTTGGAGGGGGATGAGAGAGATTGTTCGGCATATTGGCGCCCAAAAACTCAACCAAGTATGAAAACCGTAAACTAGAGATTAATGAATCCTTTGTTCAAAAGTAATAGTTTTGCGGCAACACATTCTTTTCTAATGATTCGAAATTTCGGTGCCCTTTCCGGTTTTATTGTCTTTAATTACAGTGCGAGCAACATTTACTCGCAAACATGGGTACGCCGCTATTTTAATTTGGTCCGCGCTGCAAAGGTATTTTAGTTTGTTTGCTTATATTTATTGATTAACTTTACTTCGGAGGTGAATAACTAAGGTCTAATGCAAACGGAGAGGGAAGACTTCTTTCTCGTATACTTAATTTTACGAGAAAGAAGTCTAATCCGTAACACCAAGAATATTATTACTGTAAGGATATAGACTCATGGTAACACTGTAAGTTCTATATGTTTTTGGTCGAAATTCAAACCCTATTCTATTAAAGGCTCACTGTGTATTTTCTGAACAATAAATTCAGAGTTTTGAGAATTAATAAGTTAGGTATTTGTCCAGTTATGAAAATAATTGCTAGGAAATATGGCCAGCTAACCGCAGTATACGAGCAATATAAAACTCTGTTTTATGACCGCTCTTTTGCAATAACCTCTTCGTCCCTTCATGAATTCTAACTGAATAGAAGCCGTCAGACCACATGTAGGAGTACCGGTATTATATATTATACGTAATTAAAATTGTTTCTTCTTCATTGAAACCAATAAAATAACTTTTGGGAGTAGATTTCACGTTCTCTCGTTGTGTCGATTTTTATTTTATTTTTCGAGTAGCAGCAGCAAATATAAAACATCAAACTTACCACCACGGTATGGTTCACGGCGTTTGAAATTCTCTCGGCTTCCAAGAGCCAGGTCGTATTTCGTGGAGAAAATAGAATAAGAATCAGTCTTCCCGCGTGTAGGGACTGCAGGACATGTGGGGTCAGATGTAACGTCACTATTTCAGGACTCTCCACCAACTCAACCACATGAATTTCCTGTAAAAATGTTGGAAGGGGGAGAAAATGTTAGAAAGACCAGAAAAATAAAATTATTATCATTATTTAAAAAAAATAAAACTTACCTGTGATCTGTGTCCTAAATCGCTGCTGTAGCAACCAACAACGTCAATTAGAGAATTGTGTGTTTCGTTTACAGGAGTCGAATTGCAAGGGTTTGCAGATGGGTGGTCCGTTAAAACTGAAAAAAGAAATTTGCTTTATACTTAAAATGTTTTATGATCTGTAACATACCGGTATATTTATTTTATTTATTAGAATTTATTTTAAAAAGTAAATATCTCATATTAAACTTGGAAAGATTTTTATCGTAACATATGAAGATATCTCCGCCCTAATCCTAGATTAATATTTGATATTATGTTACAGACGGATAAAAACTCTTTCCAATGATGTAAGAATCGTGAAAATGCGTAACATGTTTAAAGCCTTCTCTTTTCTGATGACGAAAACCCTTATTATATTATTTTTGAATGTTGAATGTGGTATAAATATCAGATATAGATTTATAATATGCACATCGTTGGATATTGGTTTTAATACTTAATCCTTATTTAACATTATAGGATATAGGCTATTAACCCAGAATGAAGTCGGAGATAAAAAATAGTAGATTGAGGGCTAAGATCTATACAGATTTATGATCGGGATTTGAATATAGCCACATGTACACCCTTTTTTATCCACATTATAACCATGGGTACAGACTGCAGTCTGCAGGCATCCTATATTCTTGAAACTCCCATCGACCTCGATTGGGTTTTAACTTTTAATCGAGCAACACATTGTCATATCTGTTGACCATGCAAGCTAGATGTCGAGCCAGAGGCTAGGGTTCGTAACTGACCATCACCCAACAGGTCAAGAATTGCAATAATATAATTGAAATAATAAAATGTGATTTTAATCTTATAACGGAAACGGTTGATTAGAGCTCATACGCGTTTATACAGTATAGGATGTCATAACAATTATTTCAAATGTGGCCTGGGGTAAACGTACTGGAATGCGCGAGTGAAATTAAACGAGCTTGTGATATTGTACTATGTATTATATAGTCGATTTGATGAAAACAATTGTCAACAGTTCTGGATAATGAAACATTCATGAATAACCATGAGATAGGGTTATTTTCTGCCCATATAGAAAAAAACCTGTTTAATCGACAGTGCTGTCAGATTTTTCACTTCAATTTACACGCAGTCGACGCAGTGTAGGAGGTGAACTATTATAATTCACAAATACCCGCCCTCATTCAAGTTGATATAATTATTATGTTGAAGACGGATAAAAATCATTTCCAATTATATAAGAATTATGAATATCAGTTATAGTTGATATATTAAATATCTCATAAATAAAAAAAATAAAAATAGGTGACCCTCACCTATTTTTGAATTTGGTCATCAGCGATGACCGAATGCACTCGTAACTAAAAATTGTGTGGCTAAGTTTTATTTTTCTCGATATATAAAAACAATTGACAGAAAAGAAGCAGGATAATTATGCAAAAAGGGGTCATATTTATCCAAAATTCCCACCAACCTCGAATCACCCACCATATAACTTAGTCATATTTAGGCTATTTTCTTTGCATAGGATTGGCTTTATTTCACGGCACCCTAAATCGCAAAACTACTGTAGCCTCCCATTGGCCGAAATTATCACGTGTTAAAATTCAGCCAACAAGAAGCTACAGTTGTTTTGAGATTTAGGGTGTCGTGCTTTTCTTTCACTTCAAACTTCAAAGGCAGCAGAGTGCATTAATCACGTAAGGCCAAGACTGAGCATAAACATAGGGTAATTAGTGTTCTTTTTTTTCGATGTTAGATAGAGATATCTTTATTAGCGAAACTACTTCCTTAAAGGTAAATAGATGAAATTCCCTCGCGTGACATGAACGCACGTGGCGAAAAAAAAAAATACCGCGCATATCTAAAATCGTCGCATTCCAACACGCCATGGGTCAGCTGAATTTGCTCACATCAGTAATCGTACTTTAAACCCTTCCCTTACATAATGATGAATCGGCCGGCAGAGATGAATAAAATAATGAATGTATATATTTCGCTGGCGCCGGTAATTCACATCAGGGTCAAAAGTAAAGGAAGGAAAATATTTTCTATATCAGAAAGGAAATCCTCGATTCAAATTTTAAAGTAGATTAAAACTACTTGAAAAAGTTGAAACATGATGACTGACAAAGTTCAGTGCATTTGCATATGGTAATATATAGGCTCTAGCAGAATAATATAATTTGCCTAGTTATTTTATTTGAAATCGAGTGTCAAAATATCATTTTTTCATATCATTCTAAAAACGTCGAATTCATTTAATAATTTTTAAAACGAGTTCGACGTTTGTAGAATAATAATAAAAAATATTGTTTGAGCTGCCTGACAATCTATTTAAAAATACACAGTATATAGGCTATATAAAAAATAATGCGTTGTCGAACTCCTATGGGGACAAACATTATTTTACGATATTTTATTTTGACAAAATATAACCTATATATACCGGGTGTCTAAAAAGAAACGCATGCAATATAACAATGTTATAACAATATAATCGATTTAATCATCATTTTATAAACTCTACGATGATTGCGACATGTGACGAAAATGAGGGGTTATTTCAAAAATTATTAGGATTTCAGATAAACGGTTGAATCTTACGAAAAGTTTTACGTAAAGTTT
>JAQGBM010000376.1:0-14364 GCA_034698405.1 Symphylella vulgaris | reverse complement strand
GGACATTGCTTTCAAACGCTATGTAACATGGCTTTCAAACATTCCTATGGGTAACATTGCTTTCAAACAGCTCCTATGTAACATTGCTTTCAAACGTACTGTATTATATTACGAAATTTGCTACACTGCTGTGAGGCCTTGTTTTTAATGTAGCGTAGCTTGTTCTATTTTTTACGACAAATTCAATTCCCTAAAAATATGCCTCATTTTACCTTTTTGTTAAAATGATCAAAATTTTATTTGAGACCTCTAAAACATTTTTTTCGTCTCCAGCGGTCCACTGGAGGGCTGCCGCCCCCAGACCCCTTACGTACTGAAGATATGTTCAAATGACCGAAATTTGACTTGAAACCTAAAAAAATGTTCGCCTCCGGTAGAAAACTGGAGGGCTGCCGCCCCAAGAACCCTTGTGTGAAACTATATATTTTTGGTCAAGGGGCCCATTTTTTTTTCCAGTGGAAAAACATATATGGCGGTCCCCCTAAATCCATTGTAAGAAATATCTTAATCGTTTTCCCCATTAAAGTTTAATAAAATTTCTAATAAATCAGATCGGTGGATTTACAAGGAAACTTGTTAAATACAACGTCATCTCTGAGGTTCAAACTATCTTAAAGCTAAAGGAGGACAGGTTACTAAAAAGGTTCGCTGACATCCGGTTTTGGGGAATTGAAGAAAAGGTAATAGCAAATTAATTATAGTTTGTATTCGGGTCAACCAAAATGAGTTTGGAATTTTAGGATTTCTAAAACTCCCCCTCCCCCGACCGTCATATTTGACGGGTTAATAATCCAGTAATATTATACCAGGCTAAAATAATAATAAAAAAGGTGTACATTATATATTTTGATATCTCAAATAGGAAGAATGCATCGAATTAAATGTGTTTTTGATTCACGTTCCTCTGGAGAGACAGGTTTGTAAAGAAAGACTCATGACTCCCTATGCTCTGACATGGAAAACTTCTCTTGACCAGAAGCCATATTATTCTAAATACGTCAAAAGTAAACACTTCCTGGAAAAAATGATTATTTTAACTTTAAAAGTAAGCGATTATTTTACTTAACTTATTTGGAGCAATGAAAATATAAACTTACATTATTTTCCAGGTTGTTAAAAATATTTGGGAAAAAAATATTAAACCTGTTGGATTCTGCTACTTACAAATAACACGGAATATAAAAGAAAAGTTCATGGAGTATGTAGGATGGAAAAAGTGAGTATTTTTTACGATGTTGCGAAAATAATCATAAGATTGCAGGGGTATCTTTTAGTACCGTATTTTCTCACATTTAGCCCCATGGGGCTATAAACGAAAAACGCTTGTTTTTGACCAAAAATAAAGCAAGCTTTTTTCTCGAATATTACCCCATGGGGTTCTATTCGAATATTACCCCACCCCATTACCAATCATGCAATTTAACAATCATTGGCCTTTTCCCAATGATTACCAAATGTAGTGCAGTTATATTACCACTTACCAGTATAGGTACAAGAAAGAATGGATAGGGAAAACTGTTAATATATTATACCGTATACATTTTTAATATTTTTTTACTCTTGAAATTAAGTCTACCGTAGGTGAAAATAATTTCCGTGTATAACCCCATGGGGCTAAATTTGAGGGGTGGGGCTAAATGTGAGAAAATACGGTATGATATTTGTTTTAATTTAATCAAATTCACACAATCATAGAAGTTGAAAATTGAAATATATACACAGTTTATTTACAACTTACTCACAATACTTTAAAAATTGGAACTGTTTCCAACCAATTTAAATTTACATCAGCTCCCAAAAATATTATTTTATTTGTTCCAGAAAGAAAATCATTAAAAATAATAATATTATAGCCTATCATTTAATTTAATTTACAAAATTTTAATAGTCGTCTTTATAACCCAAATTTGTTTATATTAATCTGTTGTTGCACAACAGGACTAGATGGTTTGGGTCATGAGTTTAGGGGGCTTCCATAAAGGACGTTCGCAAGCTAGGGGGATGGGGGTAAAGCAATTTTGACCAGAGATTTTAAACAGGCTTGTAAGGTATTTTGTAAGTTGCATATTTTTATGTAGCCTATGTCTGCAGGACAATGGGGGAGGGGGGTTAAGCCAAAAGTGGACTGGACATGTGTGGACTAGTCACCTGTATTAGATATACAGTACAGGTGACAAGTGTGGACTAGGGAGGAGGGGGTGGGGGGGGGGGGTTAAAAAAATTGGAATTTTTTGTGGATGTCCTTTTTGGAAGCCCCCTTAGTGTACAGAACTAAAGTGCAAAATAATATTAATGTAAAAGTAATACTAATAAAATATAGGCCTACTTATAACTAGTTTAGACTAGGGTTTATAATCTCATTGATAGAAAGGTAGGCCAAGTGGCAGGGTAGTGGTTATAAAGACATGGAGCAGTTATTGTGAAGCATCGGTTTGTGTTATTGTAGAGGATTTAGAGGATTTTAAATCATAAGGTTGCAAGTATCCTGGTAAAAGACATTATTACTCCCAAAAATGTTTGACCAACTCCCCATACAAGAGCATATTCTGGTAACATTTGGAAATTGGCTGCCCTGTAGACACCAGCAATAGCTGCACCTAAGAAAGAGAAAAAAAATGTAAATTTAATATCTATTAGTACATGAGGTTTACTTTTGCTATAATCAATATTAAATTATCTAATTAAATTTGCTATTAAAACATGCCATACTTGTAATTGCTCCTCCTGTTATGGGACCAAAAACTCCCATAATAAGAAACAGAATAGGCAGACATCTTCCTGTTTTGTGTTGCTTTAATGAACAGAATGCTATAGCAGCTCCAATGGTATGGACAAACATTGATGAAAATAGGACCCATAGAAAAACCTGGTACCACATTTCTAAAACATGGAAACAGAAATAGTGATTAATTATTTGACTACAAAAATAGAGTAATCTGACCAGAGAGTACTTCTGCTACTTACCTACAAATGTGTCTAGTGGGTTATTTGGTGCAAAGCCTGGAAAAAATTGGTCCTTTGACAAGAAAAAATCTTCGATACTTTCTTTTAATTCTTTCCATGTTAAAGATGGTTCTTCAGAAGTTCCATTAACAAACTCGTTACCACGAGTCAGATTATTATCCATTTAAATTATTTAATTGGTAGCCTATTAACTTAATAATGAGCATTTAGCTGACTCCTCAGAAACCTGAAATTTTGCATGTTCAAAGTTAAGCTCTGGTTAAGCTTATAACACAGTGCTTTGGACTAAATTGTTTTACTTGATAGTTGGTTAACTTGTAACTTACCTATATTATTGCTTTTGTCATAAGATTTGCTTACCAAAGCAGTATTTTCAGGATTTTGGTAGGAACTTCGACTTAGCAGTAGTGGTGGCAGCCATTATTTTGTTTGTTATGATGCTGAGACGCTTCAATAAAAAAGTACTTAGCTCGAAACTAACGGCGCTTTTGTAAGTGGTGAATCATATGAAAGCGTGCACAACTCGCTTAATGAGATCAATCAGCTGTGAATTTTGTCTTCAGTTTCATTCATAAAGTTGTTCTAATTTTATTGTATTCATAAAATGGAGAAAGAAAATGTACTTGAACATGAAGATGAAATGTCAGAACTAAAATCTTCGGTTTTGGGTACAAAAACATATTGGGACGAAGCTTATGACACGGAACTTGGAAATTTCGAAAGTAGTGGTGACATTGGGGAAGTTTGGTTTGGTCCAGGAGCAACAAAACGTGTCATAGACTATATTATCAATACTATGAAAGTGGACCAAAGTGCTCCAGTCATAGATCTTGGATGTGGTAATGGTGATTTTCTTATAAAACTTAGAAAACGTGGATTTACAAATTTGACTGGCGTAGATTACTCTAAATCAGCGGTGGAATTAGCAACAGAAGTGGCAAACAGTAATGACTTCAAAGACATAAAGTTTCTCCAATCAGATATTTTGAACGATGAAGACATAAATAAATTTCGAAACAAGTTTGCCATTTGCCTCGACAAGGGTACTTATGATGCCATTAGTTTGTGTCCCGAAAATGCTGCCCAAAAAAGAAGCATTTATATTAATTCCGTTTTTGATATTCTTGAGGATAATGGCAAGTTTATAATTACATCATGCAACTGGACTGAGAAGGAGATGAGAATGCACTTTGAGAAGAATTTCCATTATTTAGACATTGTTCCGCATCCTGTTTTACAATTTGGTGGCCAAACTGGTCAGACTGTTACAACTATCTTGTTTGAGAAACAATAAAAATTAGCAAAAATATTCAAATTCTATTTCTGTAATAAACACATCTGAAAAACAGTTTAGACTTTAGAATAACTTTATTTAAAAATACTATTGTACAGTTACAGATTTGATAAAACTTTTGATTGTTAAAATATATTATTTACTTCATCTCTTGACTTATCTGAAAATCTTAAATATCTACTTAAAGTTAGTACCACCTTCTGGTAGTGGTTATTTACTTACCAGGAAAAAAATTAAAAAATCTAGGTCTAGTTATAAGTGCTTCTGACTCTGCAAGAAAGATTCCTTTATTAAGAAGACAAACTGAATATCATGTAGGTAGTTTTTAATTAACTAACATTAAATAAAAACCACCTGAATGATAGCAGTGTCAAATTAAATTACCTGTTGTAGTAGACAAGTCTTCATCAGACTCTTCAGATTCACTGTTCAGAGCAATAAAACTGGGTAGAGTATCAGATAATTCCTCACAAATGCTTTTACTTGTAATTTGTTTATCACAGCTAGTCTTTGCCTCTTCCACTGAACTATTAAAAATACAAGGTTATGAATAATTAGTAATTAAGCAGAAAATAGTGGAAACAGACGCTCTGTATTTATTATACCTGGACCTGGTGATTTTCTTTTTTCGAGATCCCTCACTAAGTTTTCTCTGTCTCTTACTTCGATGAGAGAGTGGACACTGGCTCCCTTTCTCACACTTTCCACTTTGGGTAAATTCTGGACACACTAGCACATGTTGATCCAAACACTAGTTGAAAATACAATAATTATTTTTAAAATTATAGAAAAAATAGTTTAGTTAGATCTTACATTTTGGCCTTTCTCACAGTATCCCTTTAGGAAATTCTTGCAGACGCAAGCATTCGAATTCACTTTGACATGTAGGTAGGGGCAGTCATTGTGATGACAACGGCCCTGTAGGAAGAACACACACACTGGCATCTTGTCTTTTACCAACTTGTGAGAAAATAGACACCCTTGAACGTTACAGGAACCTTTCAGAAATCTGTCAAATGAAAGAAAATCACAGACTGAATCTACACTGAATTATTATACAGCATTCATAATCAGAACATTAATGTTATAACCTTGTGCAAATGGCTACTTTGTCTGGGTCATGTTTGTATCGACATTTTCCATTGTCTTTGTTATTACATTTTCCAAACTTATTAAAGAATAAACAGTACTGGTTGGTTTTCTTTCTAGAAAGGTGTCTGATGCTCTTCTCAATGGATCGACTAAAAGCAGGAATGTAGAATAATATTAATTATTAGGCTACTGAAGCCTATTTTAATTTCATACCTTGCCAGGGTCTTTGCAGTATCAGATACTGCAGAAAAGATTCCTTGTTTAGTTTGTACATAGGTTTGGCCACCAAAATGAACTTTGTTTAGCTGAGCTGTAAAATAAAAAAAATATCCATAGGCCCCTATTTGTAGTAGATAATTATACAGTAATTATTATTTTTTTCCTAAATTTCAGTTATACCTGTTTGTTTGAAAGGTACATCATCTTTTAGCCTTTTTAAAGTCTTTCCTGATTGATCCATGGAAAATTTGACTCCTCTAACTGATATCAATTTAGTTGTTGAACCTAAAAAAATAATAGTATTTTATAAATAATTACGATAAAATTTACTAAGTTGTGGAATAGTGTCAGTGTTGAGTCTAAAAATAAATTATTATTTATAACCTAAAGCATTAAATTTTTTTTTACCAATGTGTTTATTTTTCTGAAGACCTTTTTGATTATTGGAAGTTTTCTGAAGAGAAGTTGAAGACTTTCTGTACCATATTCCACCTATGCAAGTTAGACTTCTTGGAATGGAATTTTTGAACACAACCCTGTAAAAATTATTTAAATCTGGTTATAGTGAACTCTGAGAAAAGAAATAGAATATAATTTAAAACCATAAGCTAATATATTTTACCTTTTACTAGTAGAATCTTTTTTAATCCTGAATCTTTCTTTGATTGTATATCTACTATTCAATCTATTTGGCCAAACAAACCTTTCTTTCTGAGTTCCATGCCTTTGCTGTTTGTGTGGACTAGGCCTTTTGAAAGTCTTGTGGATATCTAATTTAGATTTCTTTACCAGTTTATGCTTTGTCCTCAATATGACAAACCTTCCTGATGAAGTTCTAATCTTGTGAGTTGGCACTGTGGAGTCATACGTTTGTGCAATATTTTTACTTAAAAATTGTTCTTTCCTATTCTTAATATTGCTTAGCTTTGGTAATTTAGCAGTCACTTCTCCAGAGTTGTTTTTTATTATCTTAAATCTAGTTTTCCTGACAGTATTTTTGGTTGTAACTGGACTAGGAAATCTTAATTTTGCAGGAAGCTTTTTACTTGAACCCTTTCTTACTAGCTTATATTTATTCAAGGTTGTAGCTGCTTTGGATAGAGAAATTGGAGTTTTCTTGATTCCTGTAGTCTTTCGTACTAGTTTATACTTAGTCGAGGTTGTAGCAGCTGGTTTGGTTGAAGAAATATTTAAAACCTTTCCCAGTACTTTGGAGTCGATAGGTTTTTTATTAGGATCATGCTCCTGTCTTGGTTTAAAACCACTAACCCCTGGAGTGGATACATCTAAAACCTTTGCCTTTTGCTCGCTAGAGTTTTGCGAGTCCTTTATAATATTCTGTAATTTTTCATTTGAATGATGTGGCAAAATAGTTTCGGTTTTGATCAATGGTTTCACGTAGGTATAGTTGGATTTATTTTTCACCCATGCTTTGCTGTTCCTTGTGGTCTGGTAATTTGACCTACTTTGTGCTGTAACTTGTGACCTAAATGAACCCTTTGAATAGTGTGAATTCACACTCTGGTTCTTCTTCTTGTGGCTGTTGATCATATCTGCAAAATAATCCTAATTTTAATAAATAGGGTAGGCTACGTGCGTCATGGTCATGGTCGTTACAAAGAAAGAAACCGTGCAGTGGATTCCATATGGATTCTATTTCTATTGAACTAGAGGCCTAGGGTATATTAAATTTTGCTTACTTGTGAGAAGATTAATTTCTCTTATCATTCCAGTATCCGCTTGAGACATTTTGCCTTCCTGTTTTAATACCGTTTAATACGTCTTCTTGGATGAGTTCTTGATGGCGATCTCATTTAAAAATTTAAGTGACGTCATCCAAAAAGACTATTTTTGTGTGTATTTTTCATGCAAAAAATATGTTACTCGAAATGGATGAATACCTGAGTTTTGAGACTGATGATTGTTTTTGACTTAATGTTCATTTTTAAAGTGTATAATTTTGTATAAAATATTAACAATACTTTAAAATTTTAACAACAATATTACAAATTTTCAGGAATCCGGATGAAACCATAAAGCCAAGATAAAACCATCAAGAGAACTGCCATGCAAGAGTCACTTCAAGCAGAAGATTAAATCATAAAATGAAAAAGGTGAATATAAAAAAAACCTGTGTACAGATAAGATATTACTGTTTTAATTTATTAATTCCACAGATCAATCTGTGAATAATTCTTATTTTGTAAAGTCCTTTGTTAAATTTCGATAATTTTATTTCGATTTGTAAAGTAAATGAGGGATGGCACCCGTCGCACGCACACTGATGAGATTACAAGTAATGGCACATATACTACGTCTATGATTCGAAACGTTCGAAACCTCACGAGATCTCGTGCATTTCGTTACCCCTAGTTACGTGGTTAATGAAAATGAAAGGTGGCAGTGAAGCATTGGGTTCATGTCGTTCTATTCAAAATGAATTTTGTAGGGTGTTTTAGATATTTCGGCATTTTAATATAGAATGTCAACAGCATTACCTGAAACAGATAGCGAGGATGAAATTCCACCAGGATGGGAGGAGAGGGTTACATTGGATGGAAGAGTATTTTATGCAAGGTAAGTTCATCGAATCACGCGTTATTCCTGCTTGGCAATTTTTAAATGATAATTTTTAAATATTGATCTCCAACTCATTAATAAACGAGACTTACCTGTTTACTTATAATTCTTAATGTTTTATATTAGATTTTAATTCCCAACCAATAATAACAACTCAGTGTGTTATTATACACATTTAACAATAAGTATAAATAGCAATAATTAATAATTAGAATAGTTAAACATGTTCGATAGTGATGGACTTGAAATTAAAATGACGAAGACGACCTCGAATTTCATGAAGTATATCTCGGTACCATGCAGTGTTTATCAAAATTAGTTGTATTGTTAAACGTTAATGTTGTTATAAAGAATTGTTGTCTTATCAGTTGTGACATACATTAGAAATCAGCTGATCCAATAGGACAGCTTTAGATAATTATTCAGTTTGTGTGGCAGTCTTGTGAATTCCACTCAGTCTCGCCTGTTAATTAATCTCCACATTTTCGGACACAATCAAGGAGTTATAAATACGAAGTTTATCTTATATTATAAACTGTAGGCCTAACCTAATTATGAATACTAATGTGTAAGTTTATCATTTTATATTTTTATTTGTTTTTTTCAAATTATTTTTTTTTTAAGATTAATTTGGTTTTAATTTTGAAACCCAATGTTAATACAGTCATATCATAATACCATTACCGGTACCTAATTTGACTCATGATAATGCCCCATGAGGCTTATTTGGTTCATAGGCAATTTTTAGTTACCTAATAACCTAACTTAATTTTTATTAAATTTCAGTCATTCAGGTAAAAGTACACAGTGGACCCATCCCCGCACTGGTAAAAAGAAAAGAGTTAAAGGAGGTAATTCTTCAAAATAAATTTATTTATGTACTGATTTAATTATATCTTTTTTCTTTAGTTTATGTTATGATCAAACAGTAATTTTTTTTTTTGTTATATATATTTTTTAGTTAAATAACTCGAGAGTCAATTAGAGTTTACATTATTGTACTTTAATTAAAATTTTATTTGGTTATTTCAGAACTACCTTATGGGTGGGAAAGAAAAATAACAGAAGATGGGAAAATATTTTATGTGGAGTAAGTGATTCTACATTTTGGGTTCAATTTAAATTTCAACAAATCATGACAAACACCTCTCAAAGCAGTTTAAAGCTATTTTTATGTGGGGCCTAACATATGTTCTAAATGAATATTTTAATCTGGGATCTAAAAATATATTTACGAAGTAAATACTCACTCACAAAAAACCTTTTCAATTAATATAAATTATATAAGCACATGAAAATCAATATAATTATAATTACTTCATAAAATCTGGCTGAGACTTATAATTTTTTAAGTACAAAATATGAGCTCGGTAAATCCAGTAATCCTGAATTATGGAACTCAAAATTTAAAATTGTATTTTTCAATTTTAAATCAAATGTTATTTATAAAAATATCACAATTTCAGCTATGACTAAGGATTACACTAGGCTACTAATTAATTATATTATTGGAAATTGGTTTTATGAATCTAAAATATTTATAAAAACCCAGAATGAGGTTGAAGAATTCTTAAACAGCTTGTTAGAGAGAGCTGGGTTCTGTGCTCTGTTGGAGTGAGGGGTAATTAATTAGAATATTTTTTCCCATCTTTCAGCCATGTTAACAAAAAGACCACTTTTATTGATCCACGTTTGGCCTTTGCTGAAGAAGAAAAAGACTCCCCTACTGACATCAGGCAAAAATTCGATGCCTCCAGCACAGCTTTGCAGGTGCTACATGGGAGAGATCTGAGCAATATTGTTGCCATTATAACGGGTGGAAATGGTGGCATAGGATTTGAGACAGCCAAGTCTTTGGCATTACATGGAGCTACTATTGTAATTGGATGCAGAGACATTGTCAAGGCTGATGATGCTATTCAAGAAATAAAGAACGAAAGGGTATACATAATAGATTAATTAATATTTTTACGAGTATTTTGGTACAGTTAGTTTTATAAAAATAGGGGATTTACAAATGGGGATTCTTAATTTTTTTTTTTTTCATTTTATTTAAATAGCCAACAGCTAAGGTGGAAGCCATTAGCTTGGATTTGGCATCCTTAAATAGTGTGAAAGACTTTGTTTCCACATTTAAAGTTAAATATTCGTAAGTATTTTTTTAAACTAGAAATTTTTACTAAAATTTAAAGGGTTTTAATTTATAATAATTAATTTAACAGATCTCTTCAGCTGTTGATACTAAATGCTGCAGTCATGTCTAGTCCATTTGGGTTAACCAAAGATGGTTTTGAAACCACATTCCAAGTCAATCACTTGGGTCACTTTTACTTGTTTAATCTACTTGAAGATATGTTGATCCAATCATCGCCAAGCAGGGTTGTCGTTTTATCTTCTGAATCTCATAGGTAAGTGGAAACAAGATTTGACGCCGATGCGATGTGTGGGTTGAATCGCGTTAGTTTGAAGAGAGACCTGTTCTATTTTTTAGTTAGAAAAATATTTTATCTTTCAATAATACAGGTGAATCCTCTTAATTCGAACTCGCTTAATTCGATATTCCGCTTAATTCGAAGTGCCACGGAAGTCCCGTTTCCCAATGGATATGTTTCTGTGGTTTCGGTTAATTCAAAGTTTGGTTAATTCGAACTTTTTCGCGGTCCCGAGCACTTTCGAATTAAGCGGGTTCACCTGTACTTATATCCTACATCAGGGCCTACATAATATTAATTAATTAATCTAGAACGTTGGCGGAGATAGTATTCTTCAATATGTTTTCAAGATGGGAAGTTTTAGTTATTGGTGAACATTTTAAAAATTTAGTTGCAGTAGTAACTGATGTTGTATCGAGGAACAGACAAGCTCATTTGGATCCAAAGGTCATCCACTTACTAAAAAAACACATAAATATACCTTCAGTTCTCATCCTTAATAAGGTAAGTAATTACCCCATAATTCCAATGAAGTTACCTTAATTATTTGTATCGAGAAATCCAGAATCACAAATTCAGAGAAAAAGCTTTAAGTCATTGGAACTTAATTTTTGAGAATGGCGTGAGCATTTTCAGGTCTAGAGACTGTTAGGGCCATTTTTTCTTTGTAACAGAAATAGACTATGGTTTGGGCTAGCCCCAGTGGTTCGGTGGTTAGTCCGCTTGCCTCTGAATCCGGAAAGGTCCGAGGTTTAAACCCCGGCTGGTAAGAATTTTCGGCTGAGTGAAATTCTTGAAGACGTGGCAATAACTCCTTCTGATGAGAGTTTAAACCGAGGTCTTGTATATAGATCCCCTTTGTACTCTGCACAACATAAAAGAACCCTCATACAACAAGTTTGAAAATTCTGTCCCTACGTAGCTACGGGCTCAAAATTCAAATCTCTGTACCCCGTATTTATCGGATTATAACCTTCTTAAAATCAACAAATATACTCTTAGATTTTTTTTTCTCAAAAATTACGTCAATGATTTCTCTTAACTTTCCTCTCTTTTGTGATTCTGGATTCCGCCCTCCTCGGACTAATATTTTGGTTTGGGGCCCCGAAAGTCGACTGCGGGAGATCGACTGGTCGGGTGAGTTATTTTTTTACCCTTCCACCGGGAGATCGACTGGAAATGAGATCGACTGACCACGAGAGCGACAAAAAAAAATAGCACCGTGTGTTTGTTGTCGATCTCGTGGTCAGTTGATCTCTTAGCTGTCGATCTCCCGATTGAAGGTTGCAAAAGTCGCTCTGGCGACCAGTCGATCTCCCGGCTGTCGACTTCCTGCCCCCAAATTAATATTTTTAACCCCAGCTTCCCCTTGTTAAATTTAGATCGATAAACTAAAGAGTAAACCGTATTTACTGGACGTGGCTAAACAACTAACGGATGGATCGGGAGCAGAAAAAAATGTGGATTCAGTCGTGTCGTATCGATTCGGAAAGAGAGAAGACAGGATTTCTCTGGATAAACTGTTTGCAAAGACAGAACAGAAATTAGCGGCAAAGAGTAAATCGATAATATCGAAGAAGAGCCCTAACATCGATGTTACGCAAGAAAATAATAATAATAATATGGTCGACCAGGAACCGAAAATCAGGTAGGTCTTGGTGTAGGTCCATAACATCCCAACTTCTCCGAATATAAGTGGAAACCCCAACTTTTATGTTTTGAAAAAAAAAAAAAACCAGGGTTCGGAACCGGTAAAAATAACCATTCTTTTTAAAAGAATTAACTGGAACCGGAACCGAAATTTTTTTATGGAAAAAACCCATAAAATTAAAGCAACGGCTTTTTTTTTTTTAAGAGCTTGATTTGAAAATGGAACATAAAATATTTTTTTTTAGAGGAACAGGAACCTGAACAGAAATATTATGAAATAGGGTATAAAACTCAAAGCTAACTCAACAGATGGCGTTGCGAGCGATCGGTGGAAATAACATCACCGCAGTGCAGTGTGCATGTTAGGCTTAATGATCCCCCGATCACTCACTGCACATGCTCACATCGCATATCACGTGCCCAGTTTTATACTCTATTGGTTGATCCTCTGTATAAAACCGACTCGAATAATATTTTTTCGACCCCTATTTTTGGACTCTGGGTAAAAAAAAATCGGCTTATAAGTTATTTGAAAAAATACGGTAAAATGTTCCTAATAGGACAATATTTTCAATCTCGGGATTGAAAATACCGTAAAACTTCTAATAAACGCCCTGGGCGTTTAAATTTTCAGACTACTGAAAGGGAGGGCGTTTACGGTATTTTTTTTAATAATTACTAATTTGGCTAAAAGAAACGGAACACACTAATCCGCATACCTGAAATAGTTTTTACTCCAGGTTTATGTACCGACATAAACATAGGTGTGAAGTATAATATCTTGCAAGTTGCAACCGAAGGAAAAAAAGACAAAAATCCAGAAAATACGAGTTCTAAATTTAAAAAAAAATAAAGGGGGCGTTTATTAGAGGGGGCGTTTAATTGAGGCTGGGGCGTTTATTAGAAGTTTTACAGTAATTAGCTAGAACTTTGACCATAGATGGTGCACCCGTAAATTTATTCAGCTTTAGAATGACACCAATTTTAAATTTTTCGGCCAATCCTTTTTTTTTATTTGTTCCGCAAGTTGGAACCATGTATGGAAATTTCACTTTGTGCGAAACACCATTTTACCAAATGGTGTTTCGAGAATGTTGTATTTAAGTTAGAGAGTAAAAGTTTGGTAACATTGTGCTGGGGTGCAAGAGCTGGTGAAAATTGGTCCAGCCGATTTCTAGCTATAAAGTAAATTGTCCAAATTTTCGCGCTTGGTTTTGCAGCCGATGATTCACTGCAAAGAAATGACGCGTTGGAAATGATTGGTTAGAAAAATAAACAAATGAAACGCTGGACAAATATCCCAGGTGGAAGGCAACCATTAGTAACTATTAAAAACTATTCAACCATTGAATAGTTAATTTGGCAATGGTTGAATAGTTGCAAGATGCAACTATACAACTATATTGATATAGTGCTAGACTAACCTTGTGATATTATAAGGGAAAATACCATCATGACGGTATCTCCGGAGCTCTGAATTTTACGAAGGAAAAGACAAAAACAAAGAAGCAACAAAATATTCGTTACGAAGAACCAAAACCACATCTGAAATTTACACAACTTAAATTAGACTATTATCAGACTAGGCTACCATCACAGCACACGTATGTGTGCTGTTATACGTGTGCTGTGATGGAGGTTGAGGTGAGGCAGGGTATACTAACTTAATGAGAGAGGGGGTAGTGCAGACTGATTCCAATCACAAGTTCAGTTACACGCGCATGCGGATGCGCAACTCGCAAGCCAAATTGACGGGAGCCATCTTGTGCTTTTCGTATTCGAAACGAAAAATGGCAACAATTTTGAATATTTTACCTTGGTTTTTACTGCGATTTCTTCTCAAAGATTTCGAAAGCATGTAATTTCCTTATTTTAGAAATTTAAGAGGTAAGAAAATGGGTTCGTTTCTATTTAAAAATTGCGCGATAATTTAAAAGGTAAAAAATGGCGTCTTGAAATTTGCACCTACCCTTTCTCATTGTCGCACTTGTTTAAAAGCACAAAATGGCTTCAATTCAAGATGGCACTTGCTTTCCGCACTACCCCTTCTCTCATTAAGTATACTCTGAGGTGAGGGGGACGGGATGACTGGGGACCATCCCAAAATTACGTAACAGAACACAGAAGAGGTCC
>JAQGBM010000375.1:0-14378 GCA_034698405.1 Symphylella vulgaris | reverse complement strand
TAAAAATATATTATATTTTTTCTTTTATGCCCCGTATATATGAAATATATGAGATATGTTATATAATAATGTATCTCATTTACATGCATGTTACTCTAGAAGAGAAGGACATTTTCTTCGTATTTCACGTCAATAAACTCCGAGTTGTATGTTCGTCGTTATAGCCTACTGTACAGTATTTTGTATAGCATTGACCCTGCTACCATATGAAAGAATGATGGCTTATTCTTTCTAAATTTTATATTTGTTTCATATCTTGCTATATCTGGTGTGCTTTAATACTTTAAACTGTTATCCTTGTTCGTTGTTGTATTTTGAAATATATAGCCTACCATACCGTAATAATTCAAGCAAAGAATGAAAACGATATAACATACCGTTACTCTAAAAGGATTTTTAAGTAGGTAAAATTTAAATCAAATTTGTCGGATTTCGTTCTCTTATTTTTTGAACTTTTGAAAGGATAAAGTTGAAGTTTCAGCAATGTTTAACTACTTTAGATTTTTCACTCATGAATACGTTATACCTTGAAAATAAAAATTTCCAGGTTGGCAAATGCACTTGTTTCCGGCAATTCCATTGGTCAGTTACTTCAGTGTGACCTGTTGTCAAATTAATGTTAGCCCACTCCAAATTCCAAGATGGCGATTGGCTCCCTACTAATAATTTTTTTAACATTATGGCAGCGAAAGTGCTTGTAAACTGATCAGGGAATTCTTGGACTTCCCCCCATCCCAATATACTTCTTCCAAATCAGGCCGTGCTTATACCCTTTCTTTCCACCTATAGAACCCTTTCTTCCCACACAGCATACACGAAAACTTTTGAGAAGTGCTCCGCCACAAACTGCAGCCATTGCTACAGTGAAACCATAGAGAATACTCACTCTAGTAGACAATCTCTGAGAGTCTGAGTGATCAGTGAAAGTGAAACAAAGCAGGTGCTGGCGCAGAGAGATAGAAATAGACGGATAACCTACCAGTTATTCACCGATGTAATGGCGGATGCTGACGTCATATAAGTTATATCGTGTATAGCAACTCGGAAACTTGCAAATTGTAAAACCGATCAAATCGGAAAATGGCATTTCTGAATTTTACAACTTAATAATAATGTTATTCTCCTTTCCCACGCTCGTAGCAGCTGCAGCTAAGCGCTACGTTGAATAAGCGATTATACCATTGACGTCATACCGTTGACGTCGAAAACTCTTAAAATAATTGTATCCTAGTAACCGTTGGACGGATATGGACGTGTGATACATAGAAATGTCAGTATTAAATTGATCTAAGTTATTTTAATATGTAAAAATATTATGGTATCACAGCATGAAAAAAAAAAAGATATTTAAGAAAACATGCTGTGATACCATATATAATATTTTTACATATTAAAATAACTTAGATCAATTTAACTAATACTGACATTTCTATGTATCACACGTCCACATCCCTCCAACGGTTACGACGATACAATTAAGTTATTTTAAGAGTTTTTGACGTCAACGGTATGGCGTCAATGGTATAATCGCTTATTCAACGTAGTGGCGCTTAGTTGCATCTGCCACGAGTGTGGGAAAGGAGAATATTCATATTTCGCAAATGGAATTTTGAAACTCGTACTTTAGCAACTCCGAAATTTGCAACCTTACGAAGAGTAGGCTATTTATAGTTGCAAAAAAAAAACAATTTGCAAACTTCCTAGTTGTAAAATTCCTAGTTGCAAAATTAATATCTACGGGTGTTCAAGTTGGAAATATACCATATTTATATGGTATATATAATTTATGCTAAAATCAGGTGGTTCGAATTTCTGAAGTTGCGAAAAAACAGATTTGCAAACATACTTTCTGCGATATAATTTTGCGGCAAACTTTTCTGCGATAGTGCAGTAAACCAAAAAACTTTGCGAGTTCTTGCATTTTGCGTACCGGTAACCGGTGTTGGGTTACAACTGTGCAGAACTCAGCAGTAGCGGTACCATGCATGACTATAATTAGCACAAACCGAACTAACGTACACGTTAGTATATTATAACCGTTTTATCCTAATTAATATATTTTTTAAAATAAAATTATTGATTTGTCTAATAAAAAATATTAATGTTAATAGTACTTACATGTTGGTAAAGATGTAACAGCTATGATAAAAATTAAATGGATAAATTCTCGATTCAGAAGTCGAATTACGAGAAAACGCACCTTGGGCTTTCGAGCCATAATATTTTCAATTCTTAACACAAACACGTCCAGCTCCTTATAAATAGTGTTGCTGTGATACTGCTTGCTTTAGAATGAAGAAGAAACTAACTAAATACGATCAGAATCAAGAGTCCTTATTTCTAAAACTATTGCGAAGATAGAGAAGGAGGGGATTAATTCTTTTTCACAAGTAATCCACATTATATCCAATTCACTAGTTCCTTTTGGTATTTTTCCACAGTCCATCATTCTTGCTTAGCCATAATCACAGGATCCGTGTAGGTGCAGTGATGTGTTTATTGAGGCACATTAGATACTGAGAAGATTACGATTAGTTTTGGGCACGCAAGCTGAAGAGGAGAAAAGCTCATATTTTGCGACGCCGTTTCTATTAATAAATCCTCTTTTCAAACTTACTTTTCTTCCAATGAAAGGTTTAAATTAGGAGATAAAACCATATAACGTCAAAATATTGTTCGGATTATTGAGCTAAATGTGAAGTTTATAGGCTAATATTATTATATGCAATCAATCCCATATTAAAACTTTATTACTACTCAAGTCATTAGTCTTAAGTTAATTGCATATTATTATTTTATTTATAACTGACTGGAATAACTTATTTTTCAAAATTAACGGAGTACCAGTATAAAATTTTTAAAATACATCCAATCTCTCCAAATATCACTGTTAGTCTGTAGTAATTATACCTAAATTGAGTGAATAAGTGAGATACTCAATCAATTGAAATTGTAAAATTTATATAACATGCTATTCAAGTAAATATGTTGGCAGTGCTGAAAAAAGGTAATAATGGTAAAAAATGTAAACAGTATATATAAACACTATAAACATTATTTTAGTACATTATACGTATTAATTTTTAGTTTAAAACATTCCAACAGGATTTTGGAACAGACTAATTAATTGTCTAAAATGGCAGGAATATATTTTTCGTATCGATATAACTTACATGAATATGGAGTTAATTCTGTTGAACTTATGCGAATTTATAATTGTTAGCCACGTCAAAAACTTAAAACTTACGGTAGGCTACTCGTACGTAATATCAATATTCAACTTTAATAAAACTATATAAAAGATTATTATAGAAATGTTTGAATTATTAAATTTTCTATTGCAAAATAATTAGATACCCCTATACTTCTTCTCTCCGTATTAGTTACCGTATTATTTTCAATTTATTTTGGTATAATATATTTGAAGTGATTAATAATTTTAAAAACTAGGCTACACTTTACAAACATTCACAAAATAACCAGTTAACCACATGCACATCACTCTAGGAATAGAGTCAATAGACTAATATATTAATTTAATGTCATTTTAAGACGTTAAATATTAGGAATTATTCGATATGTATCAATTCTTGAAAAAAAAAAAAAAAAGTTACGCAATCAACGTACTTCTTAACTAAAACTTGGAATTTTTTATGTTTATTTAACTGGCCTTATTGGTTAATTAAATAGCATGCCGTCCAAAAATTTTTATAATTTCCTATAATACACTATAATTAATAAATTTTTAAAAATTTATGATACTAAATAATTTTAATTAAAATATTTACCAAATTTAATTTTAATTATATATCCTATTCAAATAGTATAAAATAATAAAAAGCGAGTAAAAAAGGGACAAAATACACGCGACACAAACAAAAAACTTTTTACATAAAATGAATTATAAGTTTAGGCAGTGATCATTTTTTAAAGATAATTAAAATATATAGTTAAAAAATAAAATACACTATGAAAAGCACACAGGTCCAATTTCTAATCCAAATTCCTGATCTTCATTGCCGATATCAAAAGGTGCAATATCCAGTACAGGCAATCTCTGTGGCTTGTCTGTATCATATTCAAGGATTGTTTTAGACCAACTGTTTTGCTTATTCTGTTGAAAAACAAATAATTAATTGTAACTTAAATTAAGTTCATTAATCATTATATTGATACATGATATATTGATAATTGATTTTTTTACAGTTAAATTTTTTCTTTTAAACTGCTGGGTCCTCCCATATTTAGAGGTTCTGTGAATTTTTGGGTTTTGGGTTCTATTAACCTATTTATAAAGTTAATTTATAAGTTTCTTACTTGGCATTCATCGATAACGGTGCTATAAGAAAATCTCGAAACTCCTTTAGCTGTCAATTCCAAGTCATTCCAGGACATGAGTTTGAGAGATTTATCGTACGACTTTTCCCACGAGTCAAAAACTGCCACTGAATTCTTGCAGAAGTAAGTAAGATTCTGCGATGCATGAGTAGTGAGAAGTTGTAGAAACGACATTTGAACGCTGTCCGCCTTGTATGTAAACTACAAAAAAATATATAATCAAGTATACATGTAACTATTAGAATTTTGTTTACTAAAAATTACTGTATGTCCGCCATCCATTTCTTCACTAAACCACGTATACTTTTGTTTTCCTCTGTAATGAACCTTCCTTGGAATCTGAAATAAATATTTTCTTTAATGAAACTATAAGTTAGAAATTTATTTATTATACCCATTGGTTTGTAAGCATTGCATGGATAGGCCTGTAAAATACATTTTATCCAATTTCTGATAATCATAAAAATCAAATAAAAAATTGAATCGATGAATTATCCCCCTACAGTAATTCTCCCCAAAAATATTTTTTGTCGTTAATTAGGGCGTAAAAAGAAGAAAACTTAGCCTACCTCCTTCGGTTTTGGATAAACACAAGTAGACCTTCTGGTCATTTCACAGTAAACAAGTATGGAATCTTGAACATCTCCTTGGTTTGGATCAATCCAGTAATCACCTTATGTTGATAGAAATAATTTAATCAGAGTTGTAATATTCATACCACACCGTACTGTTAGTGTTACAAATAACCTACCACTTGGCAACTCCGGATGGGCAACAGCTAAATCTCTGCACGTTTTAGCTGGAGATTTCTGATCGCCGTTTGGTTTTTTCAGCTTTTCAAAACTCTTTACAAGATGCTCGTAGGCTTTCATAACAATCTGCTTCTGTTCTTCGGTAGTAAATTCTGGACTAAATATCCTGGGAGGCTCGTCTCCAGCAACTGGGTTCGGACCCTAACGATGGAATTAAACATAAGTTAGTTTCTCACATCTAACAACGTCATCAAAATTAACTTGTTTGTAAAAAACGATCACATAATTATAGTCCATCTCCTATTTAATAAACAGTGCCTTACTTTTACTTGGCCTTGTCCTAGTAAAGCAGCTAAGGCAGCTGCATCATAGCTTATGCTTTCTCCAGGAGGACCAGGGGGACCTGGAGGGCCGGGAGCTCCTAGACCACCAGATTTTCCAGAATCACCTTGAGGTCCTCTGGGGCCTGGAGGTCCACTTATTCCTTGAGGACCAGAATTTCCGTCTCTGCCCTGTGATCCTTTTCGCCCAGGTTCACCCTATCGAACATATAGGCTAAATTTAATTCCTTGTTCTCTTTTAATTCTATAGCTACTATCATTATTTTCATCGTCAGACTTTAACGAATGTTATCATATATTGAATTTTTGACTTTGAATTGTTACCGGCATTCCTGAAGGGCCCTGAGGTCCCAGCATTCCTTTTTCTCCTGGCACACCCTGAAACATTTCACATCCATATTTTAGTACTGGCCCAAGGTAAGGAGTATATAATTAATAGTCACTAATTACAGGTTGTCCAGGTAACCCTTGCAATCCAATAAGACCACGATGTCCTTTTGATCCTTTTTCTCCAAAAGCTCCTCTTTCACCTTTCATTCCGATCAATCCTTGCGGTCCAGTTGGTCCTCTAGGACCTTGAGGTCCCGGGACACCCTGAGGACCTGTCTCTCCCCTATCTCCTCTTTCTCCGGCTGCTCCAATTTGACCAGGAGGACCGGGAGGTCCCTGAAACAATAGTAAGATTAACTTAGTACTCTCTTCTTAAAATGATTTATCTACCCCATATAGATTGTTAAATACTTTACCGGAAGTCCTGGAGTTCCTGGTTGTCCTTGAGGTCCATGAGACCCTATTGGACCTTTATCTCCAGGTCTTCCCGCTATTCCTGGAGGACCATCTTTGCCAGCCGATCCCTACATCGTAAAAATAAAATTATTGTTTAATTAAGTTGCATGGTAAAGATAAACTGACTCCTTACTTCAGGGCCTGGCTCTCCAGGTGGGCCTGGTGGTCCATGAGGTCCCATAGGGCCTTGAGGTCCAGGTGCACCGTCATTTCCTCGTTTACCAGCCGCTCCAACTTCACCCTAGAGCAAAAACCGTTGACACAAGTTATGTTTTAAATGTAGCAACCTTGGGGAATAACGTAAACCAAAAAAGGAAGGTAGGCTAAGTTAGTAATTTCTTACGGTTGCGCCTCTAGGACCTTGTGGTCCAACTGGTCCTGGGGTACCTGGTAAACCAGGCAAACCTCTATCTCCTGGGGGTCCTGATGGTCCTATTGGGCCTGGCATACCCTGTAAGAAGAAAAGTAAACTTTTATTCTAATAATCTATTGATAGTTATTTTACAAAAAGTACTTTCACTATTAGCAAACTAATTAATTACCCTTGGTCCTTCCATTCCTGAATCACCTTTTGGCCCTTCGGGACCAGGTGCTCCAGGATTTCCAGGTGCTCCTACATTACCAGGTCGACCGACTTCTCCTGGAGCTCCTTTAATACCTGGGGTTCCAGGAATTCCTGCTGCTCCTGCACTGCCCGGTGCTCCAGGTTGTCCAGTTTCACCTGGTCGGCCTGGTGGTCCCGGTAGACCCGTATCACCCTAAATATAACGAATAATTAAATATTGGGACATTGAGCCAAGATGTAATTGAAGTACATTGAATACCAGTAATGGTCGGACTTTGAAAATTATAGCAGCGTCTCCGAAATAAAATTTGATTTTGAGTTTTAAAAGTCGCGGTGTAACTAAGTTCGTAATTTTTATTTTTGACCAAGTGAATCTAAAAAGCGGGAGCTTATTGTTTGTTTATCTGAAATCGTCGAGTTTGACTATAATTCTTAGTAGCATCGATACCACTATAGCGAAACCAGAGCCAAGGAAAGATTATTAGTTTCAAGTTATCAAGGAAAGATGCGGCCGTTTAAATGGTGTAATCCTTGTATTCGTATGCCTTTGGAATATTGGAAAGTACCGGTACCAAAAATGTATAATGTACAAAATGAAAATTGAATATTTTACTTACCCTTGAGCCTTGTTCACCTCGAGTTCCTTTTGCTCCTGTTAGTCCTTGTGGTCCCTAAAGTAATTAATTGAAATACAGTAATTTGTAATGGTACATTATTATTCACTCTTATATATTAATTATGCACTTGTAGCAACTTACCTGAGGTCCTGGCTCGCCTCTACTACCTTGCGGACCAGGATTTCCTTGTTCTCCCTGAAATTATTAGTTAGATTATAGTTAGAACATTGTTTGTAACCAAATAATACATACGTCTTGTCATTATACTGTATTAAATATTAAATAAAAGTGTATATTCACTTTATTTCCTGATAAACCTCGTTCTCCTTTCATTCCTGGCGCACCAACAGGTCCCTAAATTAAAATAGGTGATGTAAAAATATTATACGAATAATTTTACCATAATAATAAAACTTTGTAGTACTGCGCGACTGTACTACACATAAACTGTGAATTAATTACCGTAGTCAAACAACTAAGTAATATTATTACCAATGGACCTGGGAATCCTTGCAAACCTTGTGGACCAAGTGGACCTCTTTCTCCTGTCATTCCAACTGCTCCTGGATCACCCGGAGGTCCTGGTGGTCCTGTATCACCCTGAAATTTTAAATTTACATAATACGACCTGTAAATTGCAAACTTTTCTTACCCAAGTACCTTATCTCCAGGTTCTCCATTTGGTCCTGGGGGTCCAATTGGCCCCTGTGGTCCTCTTTCTCCTGGTGGTCCATGGGGTCCTTCTGAACCAGGCGGTCCACCTTCACCTCTTTCTCCCTTTGTTCCTATAGGTCCTGGTAAACCACGGGCTCCAGGCAAACCCTAATTTCGAAAAGAAGTTTAGCATATTTTTTATATTATTTCCGCAAGTATAGACTTCAATTAAACTTATAGGATACTTACCACTAATCCAGCAGGACCAGCGTGACCTTTAGAACCTTTTTCACCAGGTGATCCCTAATGAAGAATTGAAAGTGACAGTCAAATACGGCATGTGCATTTTTATTTGTTTTCATAATAAATTAGTTACGATAAATACAACGAAATGTAAAAATATGAACTCACTGGAGGACCGTCATTACCAGGATTTCCAGATTCTCCCCTGAGTCCTTGTGGTCCTTGAGGACCCAAAGAACCTCTTTCTCCGGGAAATCCCCTTTCACCCCTGGCACCAGGCTGACCTACAGGACCTGTTGGACCCGGAACGCCGGGTTCGCCGTCTTTTCCGGGAGTACCTGGATTTCCAGGAGTTCCTGGAAGACCCTAAAAAAATAAAAGTAATACATTTTTTAAAGATCGAAAAAGTATTTTTGTTATATGATTATTTTAAAACATATAATGGTACCTGGAAGCCTCTGGCGCCAGTAGCTCCAGGTGGTCCTCTTTCTCCATCTTGGCCTGGGGGTCCCTGACTACCCTGAGGTCCAGGAGATCCATCCTTCCCAGAATCACCTCTGGGCCCTTGAAGTCCCGGAGGTCCAGGATTCCCGTCTTTTCCTGGTTCTCCCTTATTAAAAAATGATAATATCAGCAATTCTTCCAGTCTATTTCAAATAAACTTTTTAAGTTTATAATACTTACCTGATTTCCCTTCATTCCAGGAGCTCCGACCAAACCCGGTAATCCTTGTATTCCTTGAGGACCTGGCTCGCCAGATTTTCCATCAGCTCCTGGAGGTCCCCTAATTCCTGGAGCTCCGTCTCTTCCAGTAGGTCCTGTTCTTCCAGGGAGACCTCTTAAGCCCTGAACTCCTGGTGGTCCAGGTCTCCCAGGATCACCAGTTTTGCCCTTTTCTCCTGTTTGTCCAACAGGTCCTTTGTCTCCGGGAGCTCCTTTCGGTCCCGATGGTCCATCAGGTCCGGGTAAACCTCGTTCACCCGGAGATCCTCTTTCACCTGGTGGTCCGCCTGGACCAGGGGGACCTTGAGCTCCAGTTTTCCCCCGTTTTCCAGCACTTCCGGGAGGACCGGGTAAACCACGTTGACCCACAGCTCCTGACTCTCCTTTAGCTCCAGTGTCTCCTTTAAATCCTTGCTCGCCTGGTAAACCCTTAAAACGCAAAAATAATTTAAAAAATGAAAAATCATCTTGACCTTGCAGAAGTACAATTTACAATATTATTATTATGCTATCTTAATAATTATAACATAGATTCCATCATTCCGGTACCGTACGTAATGAATCTTACCGGGGAGCCTTTTGGTCCTGGCATTCCATTACTTCCAGCAAGTCCTGGAGGGCCTCTTGCACCTGGGAAACCAGGTGGCCCAGAAGCTCCAGTATCTCCCTAAAAGAAAATGGAATTTATAATAGTTTATTGAATAAACCGTATGAATAATTACAGACATTATACTAATAAGTTACGTAATCATGTGAAATTAACGGAGAAATAAATAAACAAGACAAGCAAGTCTAAAGAAAAACTTTCATTTTGTAAGAAAACTAGGGTACCGTAATAAACCAAAAATAATAACTTTTTCACAGAAATTAAGAAGCTTTTAATCTTTCTCGTAACAACTTACCATCCACCGTCTATTATACCATCTATTTTGGTATATCCATATTACGAGTAACAATTGAGTTTACGATTGGAGAAATTTTTTATTAAATGTTAAATTATATTATAAAAATTAATTTACCACTGCTCCTTTTTCTCCTGGTACTCCATCTTTCCCCGGAGCACCCTATAAAAATATTAATCACAGTTTACGAATATTAGACGGGAACGTTTCCAGAGTTTTTAAAGTAATCAGTTTACTTTTGAAATAAATCAGTTTCAACTTAATCAGGGAATATGATTGTGTTATTACCATTAATCCAGGTTCACCAGTAGATCCCGGTTTTCCAGCTTGACCTCGAGGTCCTTGCAATCCTTGGCTACCTAAAGAAACACATCGCTATATGTATAATATCGTAATCCAGGTTCGTTAGTTAATTTTTACTTTTATAAATTTACCTTTAGGCCCAGGAGCTCCTTGATCTCCCTTAGCACCAGGAGTACCCGGAAATCCTGGTGGTCCAGATTTTCCGATTGCACCCTGTTAAAATGTTACAATCATTTACCGCTCTTGATAATAACTATAAGCCAAAAAAATATTTTACCGGTGATCCTGGTGCTCCTGCTATTCCGTCTATTCCACGTAAACCCTATAAATATTCATGTACATGATTATAAGTAATATTATATCGCCTAATTAATATATAAGTTGTCTTCGTGTTCAAAATAGCTTACTTACCGGAGGCCCAGGAGGTCCTTCTCTACCTCTTTCACCACGCGGGCCTGCAGGACCCTATAAAAATGACAGCTAGGCTTAATATGGCTTACCGGTAAAGCGCTCTAATTGTTAAAATTAATTATTAGGCTTACCATTGGCCCCATTGGTCCCATTGGTCCAGCACCACCAGACATTCCCTATTAAAAATAATGTGTATTAAAAACCCTGCTATGAAGAACTAATTACACCTGTTACCTTTTCTCCTATTGGTCCCTGTTCACCTTTAGCACCATCTAATCCGGGAAACCCCTGTTTTAAAAATAATCAAACATAAAATTTAAACAAGTTACGAAGGAAATATGATTAATTAATCGAGAACAAACCCTGTGTCCTTTAACACCCGGCAATCCTGGCATTCCTGGTAAACCTCTTTGCCCCTACAATATTATCAAAATAAATTACTCAGCCGCTGGTAATGTACGTACGTCTAATAGTACTCGTACAGATTAAAAAATATCAATTTCGACTTACTGGTGGACCGGAAACTCCAGACGGTCCAGGTTGTCCATCTTCTCCAGGTCCTCCCTAAATAAAAAAAAAAATACAAGAAAAGTAATTTTTTCATTTAAATCCAATATACCCGGTACAGTAATTGCTCGAATGTAACGCACACCCAACTTTTGTCTTGGGGGAAATATTAAAAAAAGTGGTTAACTTATATTGAGCAAAATACGGTTTTACAATGGTCTAATGAAAAAAAAACCAACTTTAGACGAAGTATGAATCTGGGCCTAAGTTCTTAACATCTAACTTACATCTTTTCCAGTTGCTCCAGGTGGTCCTCTAGGTCCCGCAGGGCCTAGAGCTCCCTATTAAAAGGTATTTAAGAAGAATTATTAATACTCTTCCAAATTTTAAAATTATAATTTGTTATATTTTAAGATTTATGTAAAAAATTAAATAAATACTGACTGGTGATCCTTGTTCTCCTGTTTCTCCCCTTAAACCCTGAAATCCTTGAGGACCCTAAAATTGAAATTAATTATTTAATCTTCGTCCTTAATCAACTTATACGTTATATTCTCATAACTATTGTTGTCCCTTAAATGTCTAATGTCTTATTCTTACAGGTGGTCCGGGTGGTCCTGGAATTCCTCTTGGTCCCACTGGTCCCTAATTTATTAAAATAAATAAAAAGAAAAAAATACATAAATTCAATTCTCTGTGATAGGTGGTATCCGACTTTATAACTCAAAAATTATTACGACACTTTCCATCCTTGCTGTTGCAGTAACTTTCATTATTTTCTTACGAGTTAGTCGAATTCATTAGTAACAAAGAGCGTTACATGTTAACGGAGGGGAGGCCACCGCTCTCCGTCCTCAGACGCGACAACAATACAATTTCAGAGTAAATAAACTTTGGGCTGTTGGGCATTAATAATTCAATACTTACCACTTGAGCTTGTAAATATTGGAAAGGGTCAATAACTGGTCCCTTTTCTCCTCCACCTTGAGATGTTTGCAACTGGGTAAGTAAAACGGTGGGCTGAAAAACAAATAAGCCAATTCATGCTATAGTATTAAAATTTACCCGTTAAAAACATAAAAGTTATTAAGATAGCCGATTAAAAAAGAAAAAGAAACATACATCTGCTGCAGGGCCTGGAGGTCCTGGTCCTCCTGGTACTCCATGAAAGCCCGGTTCACCTTGAACTCCCTGCCAAAAATTAATTTTCATTTTAGTTTTCAGATTGAAAGACTATTTTGTCATATCGTAGGCTACAACATGAATCAGAAATAGTGCAATGGTATATTTCGCACAAAGAAAAAAAAAAAAAAAACTAAGATTCTAAGTTGAGTTGTCTTTCGCAGCCCGCAATACAAAATTGCCGACTTATTATTTTCATTCTAGAACAAACCCGATAAAATTGTAGAAGTTAGTAAACGAGGAACAAAAATTCCTTACTCGTTCTCCTGGGGAACCCGGAGTTCCCGGATATCCTGGTTCACCCTAAACAATAAGAAAATATTTAAATTAGTTTATTATAATATTATAACTAAGTTATAGGCCTACATCTCTTACATTAAAAAATGTTTTTACAGTAGGCTATAATATGCTCAATGAGTTAATGTATGCCTAATAGTTCAGTATTTTTAAGTTCATAAAGGTATATATACTTACTCTTGGTCCAACAAGGGGAGGTCCTTCAGTGCCATAAAATCCTGGATCTCCTTTCTCTCCTTTTATTCCATACTAAAAAAATAAATTATTATAATCAGTAACTTAATTAAGTGATCTTCATCTTTGTAACCGAGTGGCGAAGTGGCTAGTGCGCCCGCTTCGGATGCCAAAGAACCGGGTTCGAGCTCCAGCTGGGGTGAGAAATTTTTCTGAGTCCTATTTCATTGCCCCTGGTATGAACAACGGAAAGAGACCCCGCACTCGTGTGAATTTGTTTTCACGTTAAAGACCCCAGCCTTGAGCTGGCAAAATTGTCCCTCTCCGGACGTCAGGCCTTGCAAGCCGGTCCTGATTAAATGCAAACTACTTTAAAAATGCCGACCCCTCACCGGGAAAAGGCTAATGGTGATGATGATGATGATGATGAATTCATCTTTGTAACTTGATATCTCGATCGCATAGTTCTGTCTGTTGAGGTCCAAAATTTCTATTTTAATTTCCAGGATTTTTGTCTACGTATCCTACCCCCCATATACTCGTATACGGACTTAGCCAAGGCCCCCTATACAACAGTTGTAGGGGGCCTTGATCACTTAGCGCATTTTCGACAGAAGAAACTATACATTTGCAACCATGTCCATCCCGCGAAAATAAATAATTATTTTTCACTTACCGGTGGTACAACACTCTCAATTCCTCCATTTTCTTCTTCTTCTGCAAAGAATAAGAATTACGTTTAGAAATAATGGAATGATACTGGATGTAATTTGCTTGGAGTAATAACTTACCTGGACAAACTGGGCAACACTGGCCTAGAGGAATGTACTTTTGGGTCCTACAGTCCAAGTCAGGGCAATCTTGGGACTCGCAAGTAATGCTTCCAGCTATACAGTTACACGTTGTGCAAGCATCTGGATTCCAAGATTGTCCGTGATTGTAAATTTTTCCTTCAAAATCGCAAGTTCTTTCATCCTCTAAAAAAAATTTATAAAAGTATATTATTGTTACTGGTCATGGGAGCTCCTGCAGGGAGAGGGGCAGTCCCCCCTTGGATAAAAAATGTTGTGTGAAGTTCAGGAGTCGGCAATCTGCCGGTAGGCCTACTGCCAAAATCACTCGTTACTAAAAAGCGAAAATTATCGACTTTTCAAATGGTAAGTTTATATGATACTACAAGGTACTTGGAATAATATTTAGATAATATAACTCTTTAACACGTCATCTGAAACAAACCAATCAACTGTCTAATATGATTCAAACTAGCCAATCAACGATCGTCTGTGGTACCCAATAACTGATAAGTATTAAAGTCTTATACTTTTCCAGATAAGTATGAGACCTCATAAGCGCCGTAGCCAAAAAACAGTATTTTTTTTATTTTTTTTGGAAACCTTTTGGCTAAAGCCTTGGAAACCTTTTGGCTAAAGCCAGGCAGCGTAATCCAGAATATCCTGCACTCAGCCTTCACAAGCGTCATTATAAGCCGAACAGATACAAGCAAGAATTTTTTTTTTGGCAACACGAAAATAAAATGGCGATCGCAGAAAACAGCTGACAGGAGGTTTACATTTTTCAATCCT
>JAQGBM010000374.1:0-14407 GCA_034698405.1 Symphylella vulgaris | reverse complement strand
TATTAAATTCATAATAAAAAAGTTCCTATTCTTTAACATTATGGTTCTCACCCTGAGTAAGGTTCTACCTTAAATTATTGTTTCCTTCATTTTAGTTGGGCTTTTGTGATTTTATGTAAACAAACTGCAATGTTGATGAATTAGCCGAAGATTAGGCTACTGTACTCAAAAATAATACAAAATATTTAAAAATCAAATACGGTATCCTTCCTTGGATACCAAGATCAACTTTCTAGGACTTAGTTTTTTTTCGGAGGCCTAGGAAGTTGATCTTGGTGTTAAATGACGCAGACCAACTTCCTCTAGAGTCTAGAAGTTATACACTATACATTAACTTGGTTTTCAGGTATTCTGTATATTCATCAATTATTGCTGTTTGTTAACATAAAATAACTTAACTCCACTTAACGAATAAAAAAGTAATGCTAAGTCATATAAGTGTTCATGCTACCATTTTTATTTTATCCTAAAATTACATTGGAATTACTGTATTATGTAATAATAATTATATAAACCGTACATTATACGATTTTGTGAAACAGTATTTTGTACATTGTCCTGAAATAATTAAGGCACATTTGGGGTTGTGTTTTTATAAAATTTTAAGTACCGGTAAATAAACCAATTACCTAAATTTCAGTTCTTCATGTTAATGCAAATAATTGAATTTTACGTTAAACTATTCTTACTGTATAATAAATATTAATTAAACAATTTTATACAACATTTAAGGAAAAATAAATAGAGAAATTAAAATACGATTTGAGAAATAAGGGTTTTAATTTTTTTATTTCTTAAAATTTAAACAAGGAAGCAGGTATTTAAAATAAAATATACTGTAGCCTAATTAAATATTGTACAGGAGCCTTATTTTCGAGTTTAACAGGGGATCGTCCCACTAGCCAAACGTTTGCTACTGCACATGTGCAGTAGACGAGTTTAGCAAGTTTGGAACAGTGCACATGAGTAGTAGCAAACGTTAGGTCTAGGCCTAGTCTCTAGTGGAACGAGCCCCCAGTTAACAAGAAAGCTGACTTTAGCGCATGCCCAGTAATCAGTATTAAAGTTATGCACATTTTTGAAACTCGAAAATTAATCCAAATAGGCCTACCGTATTGTTCCGAAATGGAATATAAGACGACCCCCCCCTTTGACTTCGTATTTTTGAAAAAAATTAAATACGGTAAAAATTTTAAGACGACTTCAAAAATTACTTTAAAATTCTAAATTTTTTATCAATAAATCCAATTTTAGGCCCCGTGATGTCACAATGTAATGTTATTACCGTAACTAGGGCAATTAGGCTGCATGTGACAATACCAATACAAGTTGTATAATTTTTCGGAGAAAAAAAAATCCCGAATATAAGACGACCCCCCAACTTTTGATTTACATTTTTTAATACAAAGGTCGTCTTATATTCGGAACAATACGGTAATAAATTACTGCAATGTTAATCAAGGCAAGTAAGACTAGAAGGAACCTACTTAGTAGACTTTAGTAACAATTAAATTAGGTTAGACTTAGAACTCATACTAAAGATTGGCCAGTCATATCAGGAGGTTGTTCTATTCCCATCAGGCTCAATACTGATGGAGCTACATCGCACAAAGCAGCATTGTGTGAGATATTCTTGAATTTTTTATCTCCAGCACTCATATAAAAGGGTACTGAAAAAAATTAAAATACTGTTTTTAAAATATTTTTCTTTCTTAAAAGATAATGTGTTACATTACCTCTATTGGTTGTATGAGAAGTGACTGGTCCTCCCTTTTCATCAATCATTTTTTCGGCATTACCGTGATCAGCAGTAACAAGTAAGATATAACCGTTCTTGAGACAGGCTTCCTTTATCATACCAATGGCAGCATCTATAAAAAATATTTTTTTTAATGGATCAGTTGATTTAAAATACAGTAACTACAATCATTCTGCCCGTTTTCCCATGCACCCAGGAAATAAATATGGCGCCCAACGTGTGATCTACAACATATAGCAATACAATTCTTAATTATTGTAACTAATTTACCAGTGTATTCACAAGCTTTAACTGCAGCGTCATAAACTCCAGTGTGGCCCACCATATCAGGAGGAGCAAAATTACACATGACGAATTGGTATTTCTTGCTTCCTATTGCTTTAACCACCTGAAAATAAAAAACAGAAATATGACAAGTTATTTAACAGTACACCTGTAATAGAAGAATTTTATCTCAGTTTCGGGGATTTTAAGCAAAAAGTCGAGAAAATAGATTACACGCTGGTTTCACGTTCGAATGTATTTTTTCGACTTTGCTAAAAAATTCCCGAAACAGTTTAACTCTTCTCGTGTATGGTCGGATTTATAACTTTTAGAACATTGGAACATAAGTTTTACCTCTTCAGCTACTCCCTTACAATTCATCTCAGGCATTAGATCGTAGGTTGCTACTTTGGGTGAAGGAACCATGGATCTCTCTTCTTGGTCAAAAGCTTTCTCCATACCCCCATTAAAGAAAAATGTTACGTGGGCATATTTTTCGGTCTCTGTGGAAATAAATCTTAATTTCATACTAGGCCTACTGTACTTTTCAATAGTACAGAAAAAGAAAGTGCATACAAATTCCAATACTGTATCCACAATATTTAATTATTATAAACAACTATGCGTAAAGAATTTACAGTATTGTATGCTGTATGTACATAACAATTCCTTCTCCACTTATCCAGTTAAATCCTAAATTTATTATATGGAAATAATAATTCTTGTTTTGTGTTTAACCATTTTTTGGTTTATTGTTTTAATTTTTATTCATTCAGTGCGTATCCTGATGATGAACTTAGTTCATTGAAACGTAGGTAATTAATTTATATTTAGGCCTATGCGTTTAAACAAGAGTACAGTATATACTGTAATTCCTTACATATGAGTTATATAGGCCTACTCTTGGTTTAAATAATTATAATAAATTTAGGATTTAAGTGGAGAAGGAATTGTTACACAATATTTAACTTCTAACCTAATCCCCGAACTACCATTAAGTTAGGATTATGTTTGGCAAATTACCTAGGGTACCGGTAATTCTATGAACGTACAATAATTTCATGTACAGTAGTTACTACCGTAGTTATAGGTTCCTAAATTTTTATCTTACCAGCACAGTGAAATTGTTTTTTCCCCTTAGCAGAAATCCATTCAGCCAGCACATTCTTAGGTTGGGATGGAGGAAATATTAATTTGAAGGGGAATTCTTCCTTGTACTTTGTCATGCAAAATATTTCCTAAAAATAATAAGTCGAACATTAAGTTTTCATAATCATTCTGAATGTTAGACTTCTTACGAGTTAGTTCTTACTATATCTTTAGGAACGACTTCAGCTTCAAAATGACGTTGAATTCCAAAGGCTTCGACGATTTCCCTCATACGGTCAGATCGGAAATTAATGAAAACTAAGGTGTCACCATCTGGAAAAAAAAATTAACAATTAGTAGACCCTGTTGTTTTAAAAATAATTATACTGTATTTTATCATTAAAATTCACCTTGAATTTTTCCCGCTTCATTAACAATAATTGGAGTAAAGAATTCATCAGTTTGCTTCTGATCTCCAGTAGCATAACGTTTTTTGATTAGATCTACAACTTGGTCTTGGGTAGTTTTTTCTCCTTTCATCTGAGTTAAGCCATCGTAAGCAATCTTAATTCTCTCGTAACGCTTATCTCTGTCCATTGCATAATAGCGACCAGTGATGGTAGAAAGAATACCATAATTGGTATTTCTTGTGTAGTCTATTACTTGTTGTACATAGGTCACTGTGTTCAAATAATAATAAAATCATGTAGTTAATTCAGACAATCTGCAAAGTCTATACGGATTACTGATACCTCCACTTGTAGGACTGGTGTCTCTGCCATCAGCAAAAAACTGGATGAAAGCTTTAGGGACTCCGTGTTTCTGGGCACCCTCTAGCAGGGAGAAGAGATGGTTGATGTGAGCATGGACACCACCATCGCTGATCTAAAATAAACATTTTTAAATCACTCAGTGATTTACATGGAGACGCTATTAATTATTATAATTAATCAGCTAAAGATTATATGAAAAATCTACAAAATATTTAAAACCATAATAGCCTAGGACACCCAGAAGAATTTGATCAGCACGTTTGACACCAAGATCAACTTCTAGGACTTGGTTTTTTTGAAAAAACTGCTCTCAAACACACGTACCGTATTACCACGCATTTAGGCCCATGCGCCTATAGGCTATTCGAATATAAGCCCATGCGCCTATATTCGAACAAAACTTGAAAAATAAAAAAACCTCACTGTACATTTGATATCGTTTTTTTTTATGCTTTTATTGCATGTTTTACAAGTTAATTAAAAGATTTTTTGCCACTGTCCAACTTCAAGGCCAAGCACGTCGCACTTTGCACATGCTACAGTTCTAGTGAAACTGGATGCGTGTGCAAGACACCGTGTCAATTATCATGTTATTCGAATATAGGCGCATGAGCCTATATGCGAAGGTGCGCCTATATTCGAATATAAGCCCATGAGCCTATAAATGAACAAAACGTAAAAAATTTTTACTTCAAAAACAGGCGATTTTCGCATATAGGCTCATGGGCTTATATGCGCGGTAATACAGTAAACTCCTTGGTGCAATTTTGGGGAGTCCAGGATTTGAGGAAGTTGATCTTGGTGTCAAATTAAGCAGATTACCATCTTCTACCGTAGATCCTAGTATGCCCTACTTATTATGAATACTTTGCAAATATAATCTTTTGGGGATTCATCAATAATATTGTGTTTGTACATAAAATCCCAAAATTTTCATTTTAACCATTCAAAATTCATGGAAAATAATTAATTATCCATAACTTTCACTACGTACCAAACCCAAGAAATGTATTCTCCCATTGCCTGACTTCGCTCGCTCACAAGCCTTTACAAAGTTCTCACGGTTGTGGATACTCTTATTTTCAACACACATGTTGATTTCCACAATATCCTAGAATATTATGATAATTAGGTTATTATTAATTTGCTAGAAATTAATGGTATTACTCGGCTCATACCTGATAAACAACTCTTCCAGCACCAATATTCAAGTGCCCAACTTCACTGTTGCCCATTAATCCAGCAGGAAGACCCACTGCTAAACCTGAGGCATCCAAGGTTACTGCTTGACCAGGGCTTTTAGATAATTCATTCATGACGGGCGTTTTAGCATTTAAGATGGCATTTCCTTAAACAGGTAAATTAAAATAAATTATTACCGGTATATTTTTACTGTGATTGATTCATTCAATCAAGAACTTGGGTAGGTCCTAGTTGGGTGGTCAGTATTGCTGGCAGCTGCATGCAGCACACACTTGCAGGATTATGATGAAAAAAGTAATAAAAACTATTGTATATTACCTTTTTCCTGGTCAGAAAGCCCCCAGCCGTCGATAACAATTAAGCACACATTCATTTTTAACTTTTAATAAATACAATTTTAAATTTTAATGCTAACTTTTCCACTCTCTGATGTGAATTCGATCAGCCGCCACCAGTGTCCTTCACGTGAAAGGTCAAATTTATTCTAAAATTTTAGGTAAACCGTTATTAGAGCAGGAAATAATTTTATATTATAGAAAAAATTAATATTAAGAATTTTTCATACATTCAGACACATGACATTATAAAAGAAAATTTTATTTTTCAAGAGTAAGAAAAATCGAATTTGTTGCAGTTTGATCCTGGATCTGGCAACAATGACCATCGATGATAAAATCCGAAATCAAGACTACTTAAAATATCGATTTTTTTTTATAATGGCCATGGCCATAGGAGGGGCAAGAATCGGTGGCATCCATCGATGTATCAACTTTTAAAAAAATCAATATTTCGAAAACAAAATGGCAGCGCGCACCTTTTTATAAATTCATTCAGCAAAATATAATTAATATGGATAAAATTGATTACAATGTTTGTTCAAATTGGTCAGTAGAAGGCGATAAACACTTAGAGGACTGCATTCGATGTGAATTACAAACAGACGGTTCAAATAAGTAAGTATACCGTACATTTATTTAAATTATTTTTTTTAACGACACCGTCCTGTCAATGTTTACTCTGAGTGTTGGTTTAACTACTAGGTTAAACTTTCCAAATCTTTAAAAAGAGGTTTCTCGATCAAAACTGGGCTCTATCCATTATTGGTACATAACCATTAGGCATTGACATTTGGTGGGGTGGGCTTACGAATACAATACCATACCCCATCAAAATAGATGTCACAAGATTAAAATTTAAAAATAAGTATACTCCAGGGAGGCCTACAGTATGAGTTTTTCTCATTTCATATTTTGGATCTTAAGGTTTAATGTTAAATAATAAAATAAGATGGACTCAATGAAAATGTCAGTGCTCCTACTCTATTACTCCCAAACGAATACATATTTAAAAAACCTCTTACACCTGTGCCATGCACCGTACATTAAACACTCTTACAATAAAGTGTGTATAAATTCAAATATGACAATACTGACAATAAACATCCTTAATATTTAATATTTTCAGTGATGAGCAAGATATATTTGACGTAGTATCAGTTGACACATGCATCCAGTTAGAGCGAAGAGGAGATGACAAAGATGTTCCTTGCAAAATAACATTTTCAAGCAAAAGCCCAAACCATTGTATCAAGAAAATTACTATCCTTAGTGAGGCTAGGAATATTGAACTGTCTGGAGAATTAAATGAGTATGTAGACACCTGTAAAGGAGAATTTGTGGACAAAGTAGATGAAGACTTTATCATATATAAGGCAAATCTTTCTTTGCCTTCCCCAAGCCAAAGCTGTAGTTTAAAGGTATGGTAATCTGAACCCTTTCTATCTATATGATTTGCTGAGTTTAAAAAAATTATTTATGGTTTATTATTTCTAGCTATTAGGTTTGAGAAACAAGGACACACTGTGGATATATGGAATATTTATTCAAATGCAGCCACTTGCACCATCACCAAATTACTGGAAGCTTGATGTGTCTAAAATTAGTGACAGATTGAAGACCTCAAAAACAGACATTACTGATAAAGCATCAAGAATGATCAACATGATAAGCACCTTTCAACAGGCCCCAAATTCGGGTCACATTTTCGATTTTCTAAAACAAGTGGCTGGTCCACAATACAGGACTTTGGGTGAACTAAATAGCCAAGCAATGAGAAGTGTTTTATGTACTAGAACTAATGTTGAAGCTATGAATGAAGGTGCTCTAAAGTTGGATAGAGGAGATATTGTTCACAACCCACAGCAGCAACATGCCTCAAGTAATATGTGTATTAACCAAGGCCCTAATGGAAATAGTACAAGTGAATTATATAAGTAAGACTTGCTTGCATTTTTAGTATTTAAATAATAGCTACATGGTATAAAGTAATGGATTTTTCTTTTTCAGAAATCTATTGGAAAAAATTCAATTGGTGGTAAAGGTTGAAGTTGAATCAATGGAAAAAAGACTAGAACAAAAAATGCACCAAGAATTGTCAGAAATCTCTAGAAAACAGGATGAAATACTACAATTATTAAAAAATAAAACATCTGAGTAGCCTTTAGTAATAAACTGTAAACATTCTGATTAGTAATTTCAGTAATTAATCATTTATTTTCTTCATCTTTCAGGTTAAGAATAAAAATTATTCTTTTAATACTAAACTAAAATAGTTTGCATTTCTTATTGTTATGTTGATTTTACAACACCAACTAAAGCAGGTCTAATAGTTCTTTCATTTAACTTGTATCCAATCTTTGTAACCACTGATACGGTTCCAGCAGGTTTATTTGGATTTGGATCTTCAAACAGTGCTTCATGTTCATTTGGATTAAACTTTTCACCAACTGGATTAATTTGGGTAAGCCCATGAAGTCTGAAAACCTTCTGCAACTGTGTATCAGTCATCTTAAGTCCTTCATACAAAGACTTCAAATGTGGGTTGCTGTTTGTTAGTTCCTCCTGTGGAACACTTCCTGTAGCCTTGTTTAAAACATCAGCAACATCAAGTAAATCTTTACAAAATTTTTGGATCCCAAATATCTTAGCTTCTTCTATTTGTCTCATCAGTCTCTTTCGAATATTTTCATTTTCTGCTAGTGACCTCATGTATTTATCCTAGTACAAAATTGGAAAAAAAAAATAATGAGAAAAAAATTTCACCTTACAATTTTTACAAGTACCACACTTACTTTAATTTCTTCTGTAGTACCTTCTAATTTTGTTTTTTCTTCCGTAAGCTTTTTAATCTCTTCGGATAATGAATCAAGATCCTTTTCTGTGGTTGTAGTACCATCACTTTTGGCTTCCTCTGTTTGGTGGTCCTTTTGAGTTTCTCCTTTAGTTTGGATATGTCTAATTGCTATTGGTCTGGAAGTTTATATAACAAGAATTAATTATATGATTTGTATCACTCCCAGGATGCATATTGCATAGACCCAACTGACTCGTGAGTGCACAGTTACAGACCCTTGCCCCCATGAAATGCTGCTCAAGAATGAGTTTATTATTTAACTCTTGTTTAAGTGATATTCATTTATAGCCCAAGCACCCGGTATTCTATTTGTATGAGCAAAGTGGTTGGCAAGAGTTGGTACATTGTTTACTATGGGCCAACCGGTGTACTGTGCTCTTAGCAGGCTAAAAGCCATGTTTGCTTAGCTTAGACCACGTCTAAAGTGCAAAAGAGTGTGCATGGGCTGTAGTAATACCGATCGATTTCAAAAGAAGTTTAAGAAGCTAGCCAATGGACGAGTATGATGCAATCTCTCTGAATGTTAATTGATCATTAAATATTTCTGTTGGTATATTAAAACTCAGTTGCATTTTAAAAAATATTTATAAGATAAACATCCTTTAGCCCAGATATATCGTAATATGTAATTACATTATTATTTATTACAGTACTTTGATCACAAAAAATTTCCATTCATTTCACTGCATGAGCAAAGCACATTGCACAGTGGTGCACATTCGCGCTCATGTGACCGATGATATGATTGCCATTATTTTAATATTTTTATGCCTCAATACTATTATTTAACGGGTTATTTATAGACTAGAAAACGTCCTTCTTACCTATTCAAGGGTGAAGTTAATTTGTTTAATTGCAAAGAATAAAACCGAAGAAATCGCGAAGCCATGCCTGCAGTTGCTATGTTGGTCGCCATTTTTAAAAATTTAATCGGCAATCGCATGCTTTGCGCAAACTCGAAAATGACGAGTCTGCGCAAAGCGAAGATTTACTATTGCGCACATCATATGCGCATAATATGGCAGCCCCCATCGCACTTTCAGCGATAGATTTTTCTAGAATGTTTACCTCAAAATTAAAATAATATTAAGTGAAAAAATGAGTACAGAAAGAGATAAGGAAGAGGAAAGTGAAGCTTCCACATCTAAAGTAATATTTTATTTTATCATATAGCCTAAATATTATCTTTATCGGGCCTAGTCTATCCCGATTCCCCGAACCGGCCGATTATTTTCGGCAAATGAATGGTCCGCTGGTTTTCGAAAGTTGTCCAAACTTCAGCCGTTTAGCGACATATTTACAGATAATGTTTATACTGAAGGCATAATATTATTGTATGTTTCAGGATCAAGAAGATGTTAGATCAAGTGCAGTTGTAAAGTTCAGTGCAGTTTCAAGACCAACTCAGTATGCAGAGTTGCAACAAAATACAGATCTCAATATACCGCCTGAAAGTTACATGAGGCATGCAAACATTCGACAGTTTATGAGAAGGCATGTTATTGTCATGGAACGACCAATATCAAGGTAGGTTAGGCTATAGGCTACAACGGGTAGGCTATCCTTCGTTCCTGGCACCTTGGTGTTATTTAAGGAACATAAAAATGCCTGTAAAATTGCTAGTCTGCCCCGCAGGGTTAGCCAGCGGAAGGTTAAGTTAGAAACATCTATCTTTGACGTTCTCTGGTCCGGAATCCAGCTCCCAAATCGCCGCGCCAGTACCAGGCAGTGCCAGGAACCAAGGATTGACGGCTACAACTCCAGGCATAGTAACCGTAGACTCGTAGAGCATATTTTTAGTCTATGCATTATAAATTATAATGCATATGTAACCTGCAATGTCAGTTATCTGAACTAAATAATTTGAGTACCGTAGCCTATGCGTTTTAATTTCAGTGCTAACATTTGGAGTTTTCTTTTTCAGTGTTATCATGGCCAATCATTTTCCAGATAGTGTGGGAAATGTAGATGTAATTTCAGGAGCTGAGGTAATAATTTGGAGACAACATAAATATTTTTTTTTTTAATATTGTTCTGGTCAGCCTAATTATGACTATTTAAATTTTTTCTTTAAGACTATTAAGACAGTTCTAAAGATCCCATACAGTAGGGACATGGTTAGTTTGATAGCTCATCGTGTTGGAAGTACCCTTCTACTTGATAAATTTGATGTCTGTAGTCCACAGTTTGCAATGCCTGTAAGTAAAGCTTAAGCTAACAGTAATTTTTTTAAATCTGACTTATTACAATTTAATAATTTATTTTTATATTACAAGAATGATTACTATCCATTTAAACTACTACAAGAATTGTGTATTCAGCTTGCAAGAAAGGCTGAAGCTAGAAATCCAAAGGTCAGTATTATAATTAGTTTAATTTATTATAAGTTAAATAAAGTTTAACCTTAATAATTTTAGAGAGAAAAGAAAGATAGGGATTCCTTGCTAAGGAAAGGCATGCTTTCTAAGTTTCTCCATATGAGGCAAGTATAAAAATTTTCTTAACTTGTATGAGGTCTTTCTAATTTTGAATTAATCAACTGTATCTAGTCTTGAAATGGCTCCTGAAGAAGAATTGAGAGGTACAGACCAACCAGTCAGCACTCTAACTAATCAGTTTGCATCTTTTTCCTTTGATGATTTACCTGATGAATCTGGACGCAAAACAGTAGGAAATATTCAACTTACTGTATAAATTATAAATTTACGTTCCCATTTGCCACATTGTATTTTTTTCTTCTTTTTTTGTAGCCTGCAGGAGACAATGTAGATATGGGATTTCAGAGGAATTTCTTATGGAAATTTGAAGATATTCAGATGCTAATTGGCACAAATATTCCAATTTTTGGAGGTGGAACTCGACCTTGCATTACTCTTAGGTTAAGGTAAGTAGCCTCTAAGGGAAAGGGGCTGGGAATCCATAATGCTTATAATAATGTTCGGATTCAAATCTCTTATTTGATGACAGGGACATGAGGGAACCAATTAGCATATTAACAGGATTGGATTATTGGTTAGACAACCTGATGTGCAATGTGCCTGAAGTTGTAATGTGCTTTCACGTGGATGGTTTTGTACAGGTACGTTAACTTAATACTGTATTTTATTTAGAATTACTTAAGTATTTTATTGGATATGGTACTTATAACAGAAATACGAAAGTTTCAAGACAGAAGATCTCCCTAACATCGAGAAATGCCAGTTTTCTCCATTCGTTATTAAGGACGTAGCTCAAAATATCCTTTCGTTTCTCAAATCTAATGCTACGAAGGAAGGTCACACTTATTGGCTATTTAAAGGTACTGTTTTGGCCCTATTGGGTAGGCTACTATTTTGATTATACAGTAAAACCTCGATTATACGTTTTTCAAGGGGCCCGGGAAAAAAAACGTATAAATGTAAAAAACGTATAAGTGACAAAAAATTACACGTTTATACGTGCTGGGGAATTGCAAAAAAACGTATAAGTGCGAAAAACGTATAAGTGGGAAACGTATAATCGAGGTTTTACAGTATTTTTCTTATAAAACTTGTGCTAAAAAAACAATTTTTTAGGTCAAAATGACGATGTTGTAAAGCTCTATGATCTAACTACATTAATGGCTGAGAGTGAGGGACCATCCTCTGATACCGAAGCCAATCCCTTCACCATTCCTGTGGCCATTCTTATGTTCAATGTGGCACGGAATATGAGGAAGCAAGGGGATGAAATCAAGAAACCTAAGACCATATTGAAACTACTTGAGCATTGCATCAAATTACTCAAAGATCAACATTTAGAGGTAAGTTAGCAGAACGAACTTTCTCTCACCCACCCCAAAAAAAATACTACAGTATATTATGAGGAGTAATTTATAAGGAACGAACTGGAAATGTTCAGGAAAATTTATGGGTTAATTATTACTGTATTAGGTCATAATTTTCGGGAAATTGACAGGAAAATTCCCCACGAGTCGAGTTTTTGTAAGTTACGCGAACATTTTAGACATCCCAGAAATTTTGGAAAATTTTCTGAAATTTTACAAAAATTTGGAAATTTATCAAAAAATAAATAAAGAGTTGTGAATTTCCCGGAAAATTTTAGATTGGAAAATTTTCCTACTAGGACTATTAAGCCAAAAAGCATAAATTTTTTTCAAAAAGTTTAATTTATTTTTATTTAAAAAATACTAAACTTATTGCTAAATACTGTACAGTATGCCAGAAAATTACCAGTACACGTAATTTTTTTACAGTACTCTATTAAGTATTAACTTACTGTACCGTAGCCTATTACAGTTTTGGAAAATTTCAAAAATTATCCTGGATATTTTGTAGTTTAAAAATTCAGGGAAATTTTCCTTTTTTTAATTTCCAACTTCGAACACTGATTGATTAAAGCCTAAATAACTTAAATGATGAATACCAAAATTAATTCCAGGTTGTGTACATGGCCCATTACATGTTAAGTGACATGTACATTCCCAGCTCAGTAGATCTTACCGCTCCACGGCTGATCAATTTATCTAACGACGAAAAAGAAGAAGAGGGTTCACCGGTTAAAAAAGTCCCTACGAAGGTGACAGCGACCAAAACAGTTCGCCTCGAATGTTACCGAGATGTTACGGAAGATCTTGAGTCGGCAGAGAAAACTGGACCAACGGCAAATACGGTTGAAGAACGCTGTTTTGCTGCCTTTGACCACGTTGCTCAGGTAACTCTACATTCAAATCCATCGGAATAATTTTAAGATGAGAAAATTCGGGAAATACTGTATTGACTTTTTCGGGTGAGATTTTAAAACAGAGACTAGGTGTAACCTACTTACATCCTATTGCTTCCTGGCAAAATTGGTCCATAAACTTAATGTGGACTGGTGATGACTGATGCCTCATTCCCTGCCATGGTTTATTCTTGTTTCAAAGCCTCAGTAGCAGTAGTAAAATTTATTGATATCTGAATAAATCCTATACTTACAATGTTTGGGCATTTTGGGGGGTATTTTTGACATTTTTTGGCAAAAATTAGGACAATTCTGCCAAAATATCGATACTGTACAGTATTTTTATTCTGAGTTTAAATAGCCTAGGAAAATTGTCCTAAATATCGCTTTATCGATATTGGCCGTTTCAAATAATGCTATATCGATAATCGATATTTTTTTAAATCAGAATTGCACATCACTACTCTGAACCAAAAGTACGCGGTTCAAATCACGGCTGAGGCTGGTAAGAATTTTTGGGTGAGGAAATTTTTCAAGTGGCGACTTTTTCGGATGAGCCATTAAATAATCCTTGGTCACATTAGGCCTATATTCAAATCTCACTCTTTCGTCGGGTTATCATGATAACCTTAGTTTTCGAAAAAAATAACTAACAAACAATTTAACATTTCAGGGTCTAAATTGCATTCACCGAGGTGAGGAAAAGAGCAAGAAAGAGGAGAAAGTAAATCAAGCCATTCCCAATCAGGCAATCCCTATGCACTATTTCTCTCTAAGCGATCCCTCCCCAACCAAGGACAGTAATGTTAAAGTTTTCGAGAATTTGCCGCCTTCGGTTACTCGACTCAACTACAATAAATGCCTGCTAATTGAAAAGGCTATGACCTGTAGTGTATTATTGGCAGACAACTACAGTGATGACCTGAACAAGTCCATGAAATATATTAAACTGGCTTTACTCTGTTACGGTAAGTTGGAGAAAAAAATAATGGAATTCCAAAAATTCCCGAATTTTAAACCTCTAAAATTTGCTTATTAAATGTACCCGTAAGTTCAATGGAGCTTCCGATTTAAAATTCGGCTTTTTTTCTAATATTCGGAGGATCAAATCAATAAAATAATACAGTAATGAAATGTACAGTAATGTAAGATTTTTAGGGTGCTTTCTTATGGACGAGAGTACTTTAATTTAGGTCCTGTGGATTACCTTGCTCTCTTTACTTTATGCACCTTTCTAGGGGAAATTAGAATGGTTCTCTTACAAGAAGGAAATAAAAATTTGTGGTGAAAGCATCGGTGTTTAGTCTCAGAAGTCACAATAGCAGAAATAGGCCAACGTTTTAAAAATGCTGTCAAGTGTCGTGTAATTAACAACTTTTTCTAATGAATTGCAGAATGTCTTGTGGAAATATATTCCAACATGGGA
>JAQGBM010000373.1:0-14408 GCA_034698405.1 Symphylella vulgaris | reverse complement strand
TAAGTCTATCCTATGGTAATACTTTACAGCTTCATACCGTATGTGATTTTTTTTTTTCGAATCGACTAAAAAGTCGTGTAATTTTCTACTTTAACTGTAAAAATCTTAGGTATACGGTATGGTAATGATTAATGAATAATGATTATTATGATACTTATACTGCTGGAAAGGTTTTTTTTTTAAATATTAATCCAAGTAGAGGATGTCAGTTCTATTGCTACGTACCCGGAGCCACGGCGTCAACCAAAGCTCCAACCGCTCGTCCATCATTCCAATCAGATGTGAAATTTGTGATGGGCAAATCGGGGATCTTGCTCTGGATCCATCCCAACAGGCGCTGCTTGGGTGTTGCTTGGGCCTTGTCTCCAGTGCCGAAATCGTCCTCCCACATGGGAATCGATATAGAGTAGTGTAGAATGAGCGTCCATATTAAACCCAAAATAAGTTTCAGCTTGCAGTCGGCTATATCTGTACTGTCTGTAAATACAAAATTAAACAGTAAGTAATTAATATTTTATTTATATTATGTCGTCAGAATAAAGTTAAATAATTTATGCTGTTTTCTGGTGTGATTTTTTTTTTAAGCGTCGGGGACGAGTGAGCGACAACCAATATTAATTCGTCCTGAAGACTGAGATTTTTAATTTAGCCTATAATACGAGATTTATGATCACCCCTGACATAATAGGTTCTTTAATATGTGGAAAGCAAGGGGAACTCGGTTTAAGCTCTCATACGAAAGCCACTACTTCAATCAAGAAATTCATACCAGTCTCAACAAGGATGTGTAAATCCTTGGTCTCAACCGGCTTTGAACCAATATAATAATTATATTGCCTGGGATTACATTACCGGATATTTTTAGTGCATAGAGCAAGCTACTCGAAAAGTCAGTATATACAGGGTAGACAGCACAAGGAATTTTAGCAACCTATAAGATGTGAACCGGGATTCGAATCCGTAACCTTTGAGGTCTGTCGCCACAAACCAATAGATTCGATCCAAAGCTAAATAATTCTCACCAAATTAACTTAAATAGGTAGCCTATATAATATGCACTCTGCTACATACTTCCATCGTAAGTTTATCTAAACTGTAACTTACTTGTATCACATGTATGTATACAGTACTGTAACACTAATATAAGCAGTCTATTTATTATGAGCTGCGTATTAGAACTTAGTCCTAATTTTTAATCCCCAAGACTTAATGCTTCGTGGTTTCGAGGGAGAATTATCTGAACCATAATACTTTGTAATTAACTACGGTGTTATATGCGGTGCCTAAGTTATAAGCAGAATTTTACGAAATAAGTTACTCCGTAGCTTTTAGTCGATAAAGTAAGTATACGGGTATTCTCGGTATACCGGTATCATTATACTGTGGACTGAAAGATTTCTTCACTTTAAACAGCAGATAATTTATTAGACCAGCTTTTAACATTTATGTTCGTCCTAGTTAAATATTTTTTAACAAGGCCAAAATATTAAGCCCACCACAAGAGTTCGATCATCACAGTGTATTTTCGAAGGATAGGTATTATCAAAATTTAGCCTCGTACATTTTTAGCTCAGCAGTCACCTTCTACCTGGTGCCACTGGTTCTTGACCCTATTGTGGCATTTTTATTACATAATAAATGCATTTTTCTTCTTTTTTTTAAAACACTCGCTGACAAAAACTAGAAACAAGTTCACTTGGTGACGATGAAGTATTGCCTTCTGAATATTCAATGGCAATAATAACTTATACAACGTTTTCTACTCGTAATAAGTTCGTAAGTTTAAGTCACATACAAATTAAAAGTTTAAAAGCCAAAATCCATTAGGCATTCTCTCTGCCTGTCACTGTCCATCAGAATGTATTATTATGATACTAACTCGTAATAAAATTGTGCGAGATAAAATTTAATATTTGCAAATGGATAAGTTGTATATCAGGTCCGTAAAGAAGCTAATACTCGGTAGAATATAGTAATAGTTTATTTAATTTTGTTAATTTAACCAAGCGTTGCTTCCATCGACAACGAAAGGTCATAATCCTAAGACGGCAGAGTGTCGTTATACTATTATGTGCATTGTGCAAAGAACAAGGGGATCTACATTTCACAAACTCTTACCCGACGGAGCCCGCACTTCAAAAATCATCGTAATTTTATTTTAAAACGTTTTAGGTTTTAATTTCGCAATGTGTAAACAATGCGAAATTTTAACAAGAGTCGGAAAATGTGCGATCGGGATCGAGAGCGAGAGTGGCACAGCAGGATTTTAATCGATTTCAGGCACTTCCCGTTGTCGTAAAAAGCTGAAATTTGGATATGTTACGCAGGGAGCGGTCTACGTTTTTGAAAAAATCGGTCGACCGAAAATTAAAAATTGCGGCCAAGATAGCGGAAGTTTAAATTTTATAAATTCGATTTCGGGCACTTCCCGTAGTCGTTGAAAGCTGAAATTTTGTTATGTTATGCAGGGACCGGTCTACGTTTTCGGAAAAAAATCGGTCGACCGAAAATTCTAGACGCCATCTCGATTCTCGGCACTTTAGATAAACTCTTGTCCGGAAGAGCACATTAGCTTCAGCCTACTTCTGATATTGAGGTTAAATAGTTCGATGCCTGCGTCTACTCAAGACCAAGGGGACACGCTTTTAAAAACTTCCTGGAGCGAGTTATTGGACAACAAAAAACTCCGGAGCTCCACGTGTATTTCCTATGGGAAGCTCCGGAGTTTTTGGTGTCCAATAACTCGCCCCTGGATCAATTTGCTTGCAAGGCCTTGGTTCTTACGGTTCTTATTTTCTCTTTCAGAAGGGTCTACGCAGTAGGTACAGGTATAGGCTTGAGTATGCCTTGTTATTATCAAGAAGAATTCACCCAAATATTGTGCCTTATTTTGCAACACTTCCCACCCACACTGGTTTTATCAGCCTGACTAATTAAGTTTCCTGTATAACCTTTTTTTCCACAACCGCATCTACTCTTACGATATAAAGCACAAAATATTATGTGTTTAAGAAGCTGTTTATCTGGGACACCATAAATCCTGTTTTTGATACAAGATAATTTAGTTGAACCCACACACAGCATCTATCACGGAAACATAAAGAATGATTATGCTTTGTTTTATTTTGGATAGGATGGGTGACGGGTGCCTTGTCTATATATTGGACAAAATGACTCTTCGTTAATGCGCGCACAGCTATATTAAGGACCTGTCAATCAAGTTTCGAAAGTCTCGAAAATTGAGAAATACAGTTGTTTATTTTTATGCAGGATAATAATATTATGTTATTTATTTATTTTACCTAGGCATTCGGAAATTTCAACTACTGAGGCTAAACAGTAAACACCGTCGCCAGACGCCAGGGGATGATTCTTTAATCTGTGTCACCTTCTGGTGTCAAAATTGTGCGGGGAACGACAACGATTATCGCATAACCCGAAGACGGAGTAAGATTTGAATGTACAGTATGACTAGGGGGGCCACCCGTAATTAAATTAATTTTTTTCCTGCATTAACAGAGTGAAAGAGACACATGGACTTCGTTTAAACTCTCATCCGAAGGAGCCTCCTTTTTTTAATTAAGAATTTCGATCACTCATAATAATTTCTCTCCAACCGGGTTTTCAACCTCGGGCGCTAGGTTCAGGGTCAAGTGCGTAACCACCGAACCACTTATGGTTACGACGGGAAAACCACCCAGTATTTCTGTCCCAAAACCTCCGGCACTACCGGGTATACCGTACAATACTTCACAATATGATAAATTAAAACTTGATTACTATCTGTAGAGGTGAATGAGGTTGTTTCCAAGTGTGGTCGACAGGTGATTATTACCGGTGATAAGTAACTTATAACGGGCCGGCCGAACACTCCCTTATAGTGGAGGCGTCCATGGACCCACGTTATTAAAATTCAATCCCGTATAAGGAAACGAACTTTTTAAACCCTTACGTCATGCTTACGTAATAATGTCAGGGTCAAGATGCTTGCACCGACCATATATGGCATATATGCGTGTATACTATTCATATCAGACTAGGGATATCCTCGCGTACATAGCATTCAGACGATTCGTGCACGCACTTCTCAGAGGATAGCCAATTTTTAAGTGTGGGAGAGGTCGATAAGACGATTAAATCATAGATAAATGAAGCATGAAATTGGTGGCTATATGATCGGTGAATAAGCACTTTTATTCATTTCAATTTCACCCTTTAAGATTTTTCACTACCTGCATGCTCTCTTGGCCAGACAATGGGGGAGATTTGCATCCACTTCTAAACGAAATATAAGCAAAAAAAAAAACAATACACGCTACCTGGCCTTGAGGGCCTTGAGCTAAATGCATCGAAAGGAGAGTAACTTACGCATTAGTGTTGTTCTTTTGCTTATGTTTTAATTAGAAATGGACGCTCATAATTGGGCTCATTGTTTTGCAAACCATCAGCTCAATAGTCCAAACTCCAAACCCTGTACGAACTTTAGTAGCTCGCGAGGTCCGCGCAGCCCACACAGAAAAGGACAAGTTTTCCGGCTCCTCGAATTTGGGGCATTCGGGAATGTGTTCGTATCTTTTTACGAATTTACGTATAAGGTAGAAAAATCGATATTCTAATTTGCAAGCACATATTCCCAAAGAGATGCGATTGTAACATATTCTAATGTTTAAAAAAACCCATTGAGAGGTCGAGGTGATTAATGATTCTCGCAACACTACTCTTGTATGTGATAACTTCTTTATTATAGCCTCATAGATATACTGTGTAATTGAGGTTTCCCTTTATGCTCTCTTTCATATTAAGAAAGCTACCCCCTGTCTTAAAAAAATTATTTTCAAATAAACTTCGCCAATATCATAGACAGTTTTGTTGTACAGGACCTTTTGAACCAGTTGTCTAAAGCTGACAATAATACGATGCCGTATGATACGTATGAATACGGCACTTACGAGTTAATGTACAGAATGTAGTTAATTATAAGTTTTAGTTATGCTGGGTGATGTGACCCGACCCTATAGTCTGGAAAACTCTGAATAAATACAGACTATAGATCGACATAATTTTGCCAGCCCACAGTTGGGTTATTTACCGTGCAATTAAGCACCAGACTTGCATCCACGGTTATCACCAAAGCGATATCTTTCAGTTTTACATTTAAAGGAAGTAAGTTAAATACTCGCAAAAATACCCTAGCTCCAACTAATCAGGATTCGAACCCACGTTATATAAGGCATATATTCATCACCCTCCCCTATAATCGATACTTTCTATACTCGCTTTATCCTAATAAGAAAAATTGAAATTAACTTATAATATGTCTATGATATAAAACCACTACAGGATATGCCAATAAACTTACCAGAAAGTTAGGAATTTTCGATCGCGGAGCTCATTGACATTTGAATTTCGCAAAATGTCATATTATGCGAAAGATTATACAGGCCTACTTATGAAAATAAGTAGGCCTGTAGCCAGTTTACATAATTCAATAATATACAAGCCTGATAGGCTATGTAATGTATGAGTATGACTCGATAGTTTCAAAAGCTTGGTCCAGCATTGTATTATTTTTCCGTTTTTGCAAGACCTATACATTGCAAGACCTATGTATTGGTCTTGGTTTTTGAATAGGTGGATGGTTGGATCTGAAGCGGACATTTATAATTACATCCCAGTCTCTCCCGCTAGAAGCCTAGAATAACCCCGCGGGCCAGCCCACGTTAATAATTTTATCTTCTATATTATACCCTATAGGGCTGTAATTAACTAATACCGTAAGTTAGCAATAGTTTTTTATTTTTTAAAGTTCATGGTTAGATACACTTATTCTCGTATGTAAACGCTACGGTAATACGGTATATGCATAATATTATAGCGTTATTTTTACACTTTACTTTTATATAAACATGCAGCTTAAATTTGACATTTCGTTTCCAGGGTAACACTAATAAGTAACTATCCTTCAAAATGAAACTCAGGCAAAAGTATACGCCCGTAAAGGTAATATATACGAATCTTTAATTCTAAGTACGACGTATTAAATAAATGACAAGACCTGACATTATACAGTAATAGCAAACTGCAAGAATTTATTATGTGATGGCTCTGGGGCTTGCACGACAATTAACTGCATTTAATTTTCTTTTATAAGATTTAGTTGCGATGTACATAATTATTTTTGCAAACTTTTTCTATCTTTACATAGAGGCAATAGAAAATAAATTCACGACCTTAAATTAATATATAAACAATTATAGGCCTATACGTATACGAAAGTCCGTCCGCAGAAATTTGGCCGGGGGGGGGGGGCAAACCAGTATCCAGGACTTGGTTTGGGTGGGAGCTTAGGGGGATCCAGGGACAGAGCCCTTGTGGGGGTAAGGGGGCAAAGCGGCTCCCTGAAGCTGAACGCTATTTTATAATTTTGGTTTAGCCTATCTAGTCATGGATACAGGGTGGGAATTCCAGGGGATTGGAGATTTAAACACTTATATTTTGCGAAAGCTAACTCCCGGACCGCCGGAGGCGAAATTTTTTTCCCTAAGGGTTTATAAACTCAAAAAAATTGATGAAATTTTCATTTTTCTTGCCTTTTTCCAAAATCCATGGGAGGCAACTGCCCCCTGTCCCCCCTCCCTCCGTACGCCCATGCGTATACGGTACTCATAAGTTGCACTATAATATCTACCGCATAGTACAGTACTGTAACACTTATCAGTACTTTATTCATTGCTATTCACAACATTGATTGAAGAATCAATACTTTCAATATTATGTGAAAGCATTTTTCGGTAATGCTCATGCATATTATGTTGGCTTTTTCTAGCATTAATATGAGTGCCGCCTGCAGATTTTAACGTTCTATGTAATATTGTAACCAATCAGCCGAATAGGCAAAAACGAGCATTATTTTATAAATAACCTGACAAATAATTAATTTGCTGATATATGTTAGGATTGAATGACAAATCAAGATTATGATTACCATAATAAAACCGTTCATTATTATTACGAGTACAACAATATGAGAATAATCAATCGAAGGATCCAGCTCAGTAATTCCGTTTCCAAACATATTTACGAGCATTTAAATATTAATCACGATATGGGAGGAACAAATTAGCATTTTCTCGATCAAAATATAGGCTATAATAATTATAATTATAGCATAGACTATTATAATACTCCTATAATACATCGTATAATGACACAGAATGATCGTTGCCTTAATTGTCATGTGTACCCCCTTGAGAAGGACCGAATATTCAGCAAATATTCAGATTTCAGCATTATTCGGCTAATTCCACGAAAGGTTCAGTTTTCGGTCGAATATTAGCCTAACATTGGCAAATAGTGATATTTGGTAATTGGTCGTTTGAATATTTTACAGTCTATATTTTACTGTCTAAAATTTGGCTAATTTTGTCAATTTTTTTTTTTTTTCATTTTGGGCTTATTGTCTTTAATAGGACTAATAACATACAAAATGGAATTTATATGATTAAAATAATAATACCCAGTATTTTATCTCTACTAATTACAGTATTAACCCGTATGACAACAATGCAGATGCTACTCCGGGTCTGAATTTGGGGTTTGGGGATCCGAACCCCAGTTCTTCAGCCTAAATCAGGGGTTACAGACTTTTTCCTAACATCGATTTTCGTGATATTGTAATTTTTGTGTGGCCGACTGGCCGTCCTAGGGGAGCCTAATCCTCTAATGAGCGTGTTATACTTCTGTGCATTATAAAATGGTGAAAAAAAAAGCCCTCTGCAGACACTTTCAGTAGAATTACCGAGTAACTAAAATAAGCAACTATTATCATAAATTTAGATCGAACTACTGATACGTGTTTACAAATTAACATATTAGTTTCACATTAAATTTAATCTGTTACCAAGCACTGATTAAAAAGAGCCACACCACATTTTTCTGTTCTTCAATAATACGTTCCTTCATTCCAACAAACCATTCAATTCCAGGAAATTTAATATGTACATCATGCTTCCGTGTACACTGCTCCTTGCAAAACATTATTGGTTTAACGAAACAAACTGCACAAAAATCGCAGAAATACAAACGAATCAGCCAAGTAGAATATTATAGTTCTTATATTTACCATAGGCTATATTCTAATGCAGAAACCTAGTCTTAAGAAAACATTTCTGAGTTTAGAATTTTGCATAGATCAAAGCAGAAAGGAATCTATTATTTACAAGATGAAAGAATGAGTGTAGCTGTAGAGCCTATAGAACATTATTTTTCGTTCAAGTCTAAAACATACTACTGTACGCCTATGATACAAATTAATCCAGAAGAATAAGGTACAGTAATCATTCCATGCAAAGGAAAACTTCTTTCTTACCCGGGGTTCACAATCTCACATGCCCCTTCAATTCCCCACAAGCCACAATGATTAAAACTTCCGATGGGTGGGATACGGAGTATGAAAATGTTGCTGTTTAAGGGCCAGTTGTACCAACCTTTAAACCTGGTTTAAAGTTAACTATCGTACACTCCAGGTTTAAAGGTTGGTACAAGGGTACAACTGGCCCTAACGATTTGATTTCGTAAATTTCCGACCTTAACCGCTTTTGCACCCAATTTGGTCGTTTAGTATCAACCCGATCCACTTCGATCTACCGGATAAGGACAACCTCTTTAAATATTGTATAATTTGTTTTGAATTCTTCAGAAATGTGCTATGAGAGCAGTACACTGTGTCTGGAAGAATGACTGTTAGACATTATAAAGGTTTCTGACTTTGCGGTAAACGAGAACAAATCGATAGCCTACGCTTACGAATGTGTAGACGAGATATAGGACCCTACTTCCACATATCCATCCAGTGTAATATAGTTTCGTTTACTTCTCAATTTATTACTTTTTGGGGTGAGGATCGCGGTCATTTTAAATTCTGCAAGTGCGCCTCTCTTGGGTAATTCTTAAAACGTTAGCCCGTAAAACTTGGCCCGTATTACAATATATTTTTAAGAAGCTTCAGGCTAAATTACACTACAAAACACTAACTTAATTATGCATAAGCGACTTTAGAATTAACTTGCACAGGCTCTTGTGAATTGTTATGTTTAATTTGAGGAAGTAAGGCCAAAATGTTTATTCATATAAGTTGTACCAGGAGGTTGTACCTATAACGTTAGTTCAATAATGCATAGTTTCATCGCACTAATGCTACATCCTATCATTAAGGTACCTATCGTATACGGGGTTACATCGAATAATTGCCTGTACGATAAGAAGACATAACCTATTAGACGTTAGGGCGGAAGGGTTCTTCTACAGACCTTAACCTTAATACCTTATACACATTTTAAAAATTTCCCGTTAGAATATAAAGGAGTTATTTGAGCATTCGTCAGCAGTTGAAAGATCGATTTTATCAGCTGATAATTACCTTAAAATTGCCGAAACCGGAAATTGTTTATGAAAATCGATTTCAAAGTTAACTATATAATAGGAAAAATCGAGCTATAAGGAACAAGGATATTTCACTCTTCGTACTTATTTGAGAAATGGGAGGGGGTATTAAAAATGAAAACGGATTGATTAAATTTCATCTTTACAGCACTTTGACTCTTGAATAACTGGCGCTGTGCCAGGCACCACCGGTTCCATGTTATTGTTTTCCTTTCGAGTGTTTGCTTCTTGTGTACTAATAACTTTGATATACCGTTATTCTATTCCATCGTAACTTATACTTTTCCGAACAGTTTTAAAATTTAGTTCACGATTTAAGCTAATAGTAAATGGATCCGAATGATACTTGACTTGTGGCTAACCTAATAATACAAAACATTCCCGGCTTACTCCCACCCACCTGCCAAAATTCTAAATGCAGATAACCCTTTATAGTCCCAGTATTTTGGATATGATATTATGTTTGTAGGTGGCACATACATGCTTCATTTAAGGAGGATAGAGGGAAAAACAATCCGTTCTTTCGAATGAGAGTTAGATGCCCTGCTCTCTGTAGTCTCTACTCTCTACAGTCTACATATTAAAATAAAACCCCTTATTTCCAGGGGGAGGGGCCGAGTAGCTAAGTCGGTAGCGCGTCGGCTTAGAATGCCAAGAGACCCAGGTTCGAGCTTCGGCTGGGGCAAAGCATTGCCCTGGGCCCCTGGTATTATACCGGTATGTATAATGGAAAGAGAAGGGCTCTGGTCATACCCGTGCTCGTGTGGTGTTTATCCGCACGTTAAAGATCCCTGGCAAAATTGTCCCTCAACGTGTTATAGCATCTAAAGATGGAAAGACACGTAAAATACTAATAAATTTGAAAATAATATTATTGATGCTGTTATGGCCTTCGTTGTCGCTCACATTAAAAATTTTAGCAATTAAAGAAAAGGACTCACACTTTTACGAAAATTAAATTGAAAAATGCAATCTGCAAAACTACTGTAGGCCCTATATACATTTAAGAAAACACGAACTGTGTTATTTATGGAGCATAATTAATTTCGTAGACGGAAAACAGGTCTCCAAGCTCAGTTTGAAAGTTTATAAAAATGCACTTAGTATTTCGTACTGTCGTATAATGCGTAACTATATTATTATAGTCTGTATACAATTTGTGTATCGAAATTTTTATTTTACCGGTATTTCGTATACGAACGGTATATTGTATACGAAATACATTATTGTATACGAAATACATTATTACATTTATACGGTATACTATAGAGCATTGGAATTTCTTCGATTCGGTATATTAAGCATAATACCTTTCTGATCCCTATCGGATAATCATTCCGTTCAGTATTATGCTCAAATCTCATAATCCCGAACATGGGAAATGCTTCAATATAATACTTACGAGTTAGCAGCGCGAAGAAATCAATACACACTCGTAATAAGAATAATCGTATGTTTAAATAATTAATATACGATACGAAAAAGACTTAGAAACAATAGAAAATTAAGGCTTCACCAATTAGCATCTGTTGGTTTATAATACTTAATTATTGTATATTCCTAAATGCTCAAGGCGTCTTGAAGTTATGTTAATTAATTTTTAAAATTTATTAGGCTATTATAATATGTACTTCGTGTTGGTAATAAGTTATTTATAAATGAATAATAACTTATTAATAAATCATAAATGTCGCAGGACACAGTCTAATTAACTCGTCGTAATCTTAACTCGTAAGGGAAATTAGTAGACATAAGTTACACGTAACGTGAGTACGTCAGCCGAGCAAGGCCATTTGGTCGAAAGATCACATCATCGTCATTCATTTTGACGTCATATTTTCGCGTTACGTGTAACTTATGTGCTCTATTTGCATTTTTATCTGCGTATAATATAAACACTCAAAATAATTTGATCGCACTGATCACCAAACATATTTTCACATTCGATCACTTCACCAATATGTTATAAAAGTGATTTCGTTTTACCAGGATTATCCAGATAGGCCCTATGCAGATAAAACATCAGGTAATGTATGAGGTCTTCCCTATATTCAGGGAGAACCTTCCTGTTCCTGGTTTGACGCGCAACCAACTCTGCTACCTCTGCTTATACCTATGGTATAATTATATATTCAACGGTATAAACTAAAGTAAATTTGAAGTTAAGACTAAAACTTAGGCTAATTGCTAATATTGAGTAGCCTATATATTTTAAGATTTACTTCCAATGCTCTATAGTAGAATTTAAGATTTAGTGAGTGATTTACTGTCAAAAATTATAATCCAAATAAGGGTGAATTACAGGAACTGTTACCCGACATGGTTACTGCCCCGACATGGTTACTCCCCCATAATCTATTACTTTGGTTACTGCTAAAACAAATAAATATATTCAGCCATTTAAGATAGGTAAATGAGTTAGCGACAGCCTGACTGGTAACAGGTCCTTTTTGTTACCTGTATCTGCTGGTCGTAAGTAAACAAAGTCTAGCTTACATGAATTTTATGTTCAAAAATGTTATAAAAAGTGCGTGGGCATGACCGGTTTGGGATTTCTATGTACGCTGACTATGCTAATATTCATTATTCATAATTTAGTCCAATGTTCTGACTTTGCAGTTCTGAGATGTACAAACATTAAAAACAACTGTACAAATATTGGTAATAAAAAATATACGGTAAGAAGTGTTTCCAAGTCTTTTTAGTTTTAATCAATATATCGGTATTTTATACAGCATGTTGCCGGTATAATTAAGGTTAATCGCGCCATCCAGGAGTGTTGGAATCCCGCCTAATATTACCGATGCAAATTGGATGCATAGAATATCCCGCTGTCGTACCTGGGTTAATACGTACGTACAAAATGTAAAGATATAGCCCCCAGACTTTTTGTCTATAACGACTGTAATTCTGTAACCCATATAAAGAGAACTAACGAGTATATAGAGGAAAATAATAACGGTTAATTTGTCTCCAGAAAAATGCAAAAAAATCTCAAATAAACGAGAAGTCTAGATAAACTCCCTAAATTTAATGTCATCCTAATTTGGGTATATCTTCCTTACTAGGTTAAATTAGAATGCCGTAAGGATTTTGTTTTCTTCGCATTCACAATGCACGCACCGTCAAGCAAGTTAGCATACAATCGCGCACTGTCAATATTTTTACTCACTCGTCAGTCGATCTCGACAATTATATAAAAGCAATGTGCAATGCAAATATGATTACCAAAGAATCTACGGTATTCTAATAATAATTATAATGTTTTACCACGCCCAGCATTTTCCTAGGTATTTGAAGTAGCATTAAAAATAAACGAAAAAAAAAAAATATCGTTTTTCGCCGCATGCTGCTCGTTTTTACGAGACATGCAGCATTGATAGAGCCTGTAATATCTGCAGAGAAGAGGCGCATGTCTAAAGATGCTCTAATAAGCAAAATAAGAAAACGCTACTTACCAATGTTGACAATCTTTATTCCTTCGTCATCTTCTAAAAATTTTAGGGCAACTGACACATTTTCCAGCTTCTGGGACCTAAATGTGGGTCTCTTGTTGTGTTTTGGCAGACGTTTACCTGAGAGCACCTCGACCAAAGCTATCAAACGCAACCCGTCTGACAGGTCGCTCTCCAAATTTCCAATGTGCTTGTTTACGGTCTTAAGTTGTTCGTTTGCCCATCGGGTAAAGGTATTTTGCTGAATTCGCTTCCACTGGGCATCCTCTGCCAAATCCCTTTCGGTGGCAACCATTTCGTCGTCTTGTTCGTCCCCCGTTTGACCAGGGAACTGATCGCCTGCTGCTGCATACACCACCTGCTGTCCGTAAGGTGGCGCGCTCATTTCTCCGCTTGCCGCCTGCATGCTGCCCACTTGATCGAGTAAGGGAGCTCCTACTACTAACCTACGACAGGAAAAAACATTATTTTCATTTTTCTAGGAAAAACATTATTCACATAGAAACGAGTATATTACTTTCCTACCAGTCTACCACGCAAAGTATTATACGAAAAGCAAAATAGCCTATACGAAATGCCTCTAGGCCTACTCTACTGTAAGACAGTCGTATTCGTAAGGCTAGTTAACTCCCGTTGGAACTATCATTTTATCAGGAGTGAATCCTGATTAACTTATACGGGGTATACCAAGAACCACACACTTATACGGTAATACCATAAGGAATAGATTTATGGTAATACGTAATAATACACTGGTATACGTATATATAAAGAATTACGAAAGAGTAGACTACTAGGCTACAAACAGTGCGGTAGTTTGATCGTGAATCAAAAGTATCAAGAAAATGTAGAAAAAAATTTACGTGATGAAGTACTGTAAACCCTTGTAATAAAATTCTGGTTTAAAAATGATCGGTCACCGAATAAATTCCGGAGATTTTAGGTTCCAAAGTTGCGTTAAATATTCGTGTTTCCATAGAAATCTATACAAACTTCTGGGGCGTATTTCTCCATAATTTCTTCAGTTACCTGATATTTTTAAAACGGAAATCTCATCAGAAGAATTTACTCTACCATTGAAAAAAAATTCAAAACTTTCTTGATACTTTCATTTTTAACATGGAATTTCCTATACCAGTCGATCATCCGTAGCCCCGCTGACTTGTTACGTGTACTGCTGTTCTTCGGTACCGCAAGAAACGTATATCCAGCGCAAAAGTTATATTCATTTTTAAAATTATCACATTTTATACCGTACAGAATTATAACTTACTCCATGACACCATAAAGTGTTATGGAGTCTAATATACTTCGTATTAAGTTTGTCGGTTGTTTATATTAATAAGTTAACATTAATAAGATTGCAATGTTGATTAATTATTAAACATCTCCCACTTTTCTTTCTGATACGAATACAGGCACTGTCTTCAGTGCACAGTGCACACTGGTCTTTGCTTTCCAAAACATATTTTTGAAACATCTTTCATTACGCAAATTTTTTAACTATAGTCG
>JAQGBM010000372.1:0-14411 GCA_034698405.1 Symphylella vulgaris | reverse complement strand
GATTACATTAGTAAAACAATATTCATTCATTTTCAAAGAAAATGAATGGGCAATTTCAGAATATTTTTTTATAAATATCCAATATATCAAAAATATCGGATATATATATCAAAATATCCGATATTTTGATATTTATAATAAATATCATGATATTTTCATACCCTGCTTAGTAATAAGTAGGCTAATAAGAAATATTAATAATTTTTCTTACCTATACACAATGCACTCGTGAACTTTTTTAGAACCACTCACTTGAATCCTAAATGATCATGTACTGAATTCTGTTGTACTATTTTACAAAAGTCACTGGTAAATTTTGCGTTACTTACTTTGATATATCGATCACCACGTGCCGCACGTGGTCACAGATGACACCCTAAATCTCAAAACTACTGGTAGCAACCCATTGGCTGAAATTATAACCTGTTAAATTGCAGCCAATAAGACTACTGTTCGCAAAACTACTGCTTGCTTACGTGTTAAAATCCAGCCAACAAGAAGCTACAGTAGTTTTGAGATTTAGTCCGCGCATGACTTGAAGTCATGCGCGGATTGCGACTAAATCCTGCGACCTACCTGTTCACTACCCGAAATAATAGTTACGCACGTAGTCATAAACACAGAAGAGTTTGTGTTATCTGTGGTCATAAAGGTAGTATTATAAACTGTGGTACTGGTACACAGACCTATTAATTATACCGCGTTATACGGATACGGTTATGGTGGATCTTTTTATTTCGCGATGTACAGTAACTTAGTATACTCGTACATACGCGAAATTTTAACGAGGCGAGAAAATGCGCTAGAGCTAGAGATGGGAGAGCTTTATTAAAAGCAAGCCGAGCCGACTAGCCGAGCTTTGCAGAGCCTTGATTTTCCGATCTCGAGCCGAGCCCAGGATTTTAATTTTTTTTTTCCATTTTCAATTATAAATTTGCCTTTTAATTTTTACCTCATACACTTTATAATCTTGTAGTCATACCGTATTCTATTTCTAAATAATAAAAGTGATGTGACTTAATTTTTCGGGTATAGGCTAATGCAATGTGTTTTGAAATATTTGTACAATTTATAGAGTAAAAGGATATGGTAAAATGCCAGGGGTGTTCTGAGTAAAGGCTCAGGAGCGCGGTTTTAAGGGGAGGGGGCGATTCCCCTGCGGACCTCGAAAGAGAGAAAATTCACAAAATTTACTCCAAGTTTGTAAAAATTTTCAACGTTTGACTTGATTGCTAAAAAAATTTCGCCTCCGGCGGTCCCAAATTTGCCAAAATTACTCAATTTCATTTACTCAAATTTTCGCCACCGGCGGTACCTGAGGGGCTGCCGCCTCCAAACCCCCTGCGCTCATTTTCCTATTTTGGGAAAATCGCCCTCCAGCAGCAGACCTTAAAAACGCCCCTGACTCAGTCAGGCTCGGCTCGTTTTAGGCTCGCATTATAAACGAGCCTCATGGGCTCGGCTCGGGCTCGGCTCGCATGGAAAAATCTCAGGCTCGCCCATCTCTAGGCCCTAGGGAATGGGAACGATGGAGACTGAACTGGGGCATAGTCTCCTACACAGGAGACTATGACTGAGGAGACTATGACTGGGGCACGGAATGAAATCGGAGAAAAATGAGGGCGTAATCTTTAAAATACGGTTTGAATCGTATTGTAAAGATTACGCCAAAATTTATTTTGTATCCAAAATAAATTTTGGATACAAAATAATTTTGGATCTGGTTTGCGAGACTGTGACTGGGGTTACCCGGCCGGTGTTGGGGTCTTGGGGATTCGGGTGAAATATGCGCACCGATATGTCCCCATCGCTCGAATTTTTTTTATCAATGCTAAAATGTCAGGTTAGGTACTTAGGTTAGCTGATCTCTATCGTTGAAAACAAATCCGTATATTTTTTGGTTTGGTTTTTATTAGGCTATTATTATTTATTTTTTTTTTTTAATTATAAGATTTCGACTTGAGGTCAGCGACCACGAAGATCATAACCAGACGACGGAGTGATCGAGATCTGATATTTGACCTGGGAGACGTCATCTCTGATATAAAGCAATTGAGAATATTATCTGTCACACGTACTGTACAGTATACGATCGAGGCACCTCGGTTTAAACCAAACTCTCACCAGAAAGAGGCGTTAAATAATTTTACTCCGTCAGAAATGCTTGTATAACCAGTCTCAGCCTGTCTCTGAATCGCGAAAATACGAGTAATTGGACTTGTGACCGCGTAGGCTATACCCACTGTAAAACTCAGCCGCAATAAAAATTAACACTTCGACACTCGACATTATTTTTCTAATATTCGACTTCGAAATAATTAACATCCCAGTTTTCCGCTCAGATGCATCATACGGAGCAGTGTAATGTAATTGTAACCCGATCCTAACGGTCAGGGACAGTTAATTGTAACTTACGAGTTATTATTTGAGTACCGTACAAGCATGCAGTACCGTATGATTGATACCTCAATAATATAATATAATCAGTCTGAAATCAGAAGAGAATTCACTTCTGATATAATGTATAGCCCCCCCCCCGGTCGCAGACTCGCGGGTATGCTGATCTGCATGTGACTGTGTAAATGACGCTGAAGACGCAGAAGTCCGCAAACGCACGCATAGTCGCTTGTGTAAATGACGCTTAAGCAATACAGCAGCGATTTTGAGAAAATTCCGCATATTATTTCGTTTATTATAGCGAAAAATACGAATGGCGAAGTTGCATTGAATGGAAAAATCAATCCTCTTACCCGCTCTTACCTTACGCCGATGAACACAATTAACAAAGTCACCATATCGTTAACCTTGCTATTATATTTTTCGTAGAAGGGTAGCGCTCGCATTGCAACAACCAAGAATTCCTGTTACAGAATAATACCGCGGCCGCGTCTTAAACCAAAAGTGGCCAAGTTGATGAAAACAGTACGTGATTTCAAGATATTTCGATTTTTAGTTCTTTAACTTCCTCAATTGTTACGGAGTATATTTTAAAAAATTACATTGTTTATGTCACCAAAAGTGGATATCCACTTTTGATGTCACTAATAATAATGCTTATTTAAACATTATCCTTGATTATATTACATATTTTTTTAAATAATTATTTATTTTAATGTTGTATACCACTTAATTAACCCCTATGCCTTTGGTCATAATAGGTTTTTATGTGAAAAGGAGCCAAGTCTATTTGACTCCTGTTTAACTCCATATAGCCTATTCATAGGGTGAACGTAAACTGCAATTCGTTCTTGGTAAAAGAGGATAAGTTCACATATCCCCGGTATATATTTTTTCTTTTAGGCGCTAAGTATAATATGTCAGAGGGGTTGAAGTTGCGCATACATTCCAAATTTGTGAAAAAAATTCTGCCCCCCTTAAAAAAAATTTCTGGATCCGCCACTGATGGGGAGCCAATCTAATAAATGCCTAGGGCCCCGGAGAGTGGTAATCCGGCCCTGATGGGTGGCCGCAACTAATACTTCCGCTGGGATTTTCAATCGAACCCATACCAGCCAGCACTCAAATGTTATAGTGATATGATATGTAACGTAATGTACTCAAGATGTACTAACGTAGTTTATTTGGTTTGTAGTTTGTACCTAGTAATAAAATGAGTTTAGAATAAGCTATACAGTCTGTATGTCGTGTATTTGTTTGCCCTTGATGATTCGTTGGTATAAAATCAATTCAATGGCAGTGGTTTACGTATGCATTTATTTATTGTCCATTGATTTTTAATACAGTGTTTAAATTTGCAATGACACTGATTGTTTGTTAATGCAAAATGTATCTAAGCAACTATATAACCAAAATACAAATTCATTAACATTCGATTTGTCCAGTCGAAAATAATAAGTTATATCTTTAAGTTACCTTAATTTGAGATAAAATTTAAAAAATGGAAGGGGTGGCAATTTTGCCAGGTACCGAGGGGAAGCAGAGTAAATTACAAAGGGCCCTAATGATAGCCGAAAGCAGGCCCAGACCTCCGAGGAAAAAGCGTAAAGTTAAACCGCAGATGACTTGCTTCAAGTTATTTCTACGTATCGTGTTTTCGCATTTCGGACTTCTTCTCCTAGTCGTAGGATATTCGGTCCTTGGAGCTTGGCTCTTCATTCAGATCGAATCGAATGCTGAAGAAACCCGCAAGCAGGCCAAAATTGAACGAAGTGAAAAAGTTAACCAAACCATTCAGTTTATGGCTGACCAGTTTTGGTACTTCATCGATCAGAATTACTCAGTTTCTGAATGGAATGAAAAGGTAAGCCAACTTACATTGCATAGGAAATTTTGATTTATTTCTTCTCACAAAAACTTCGTTTTAAACAGGTATCTGCCCAGTTACGGAACTTGGAATCTTACGTACTTGAGAGTTCACGTGAGACTGGCTACAACGGTATTAATGCAGACGATTGGGATTATTCTTGGACATTTCCGAAATCGCTTTTGTATTCAGTCAGTCTTGTTACCACTATAGGTAAGCTTGATATAAATATTTCAATTATAAGTGATGCTGGTAAAAATAATGGTGGAAAACTGCGCTACAACTAAGTTATTTGAAAAATGTAGCCTAATTCAATTATTGTACTGAGTATATTATAGGCTATTTATTTGGAAATAATTCGGAATTAGACTTCGCGAATTTGTCCCAAAATTCAGAATCCCGAAATGTCCAAACTGAAAAATCCCGAACCCTAGCCTAGACGAAAATCAAAATTTATCTTGTTCCCATTTTAAGTTTTTTTCATGTAACTTACGGTAATTAGGCCATTTTGGGCTTTCGAAATACCGATATTTATGCGCTATACCTTATACAGTACGAGTATGTTGCGTTTCTTCCAGATTTCGTGTATAGGTCTATTAATTTCCATTGAAATTAATTTCGAAAATGACAAAAAAATTTACCAGCAATTTCTTTTTTTTTTTTTTACTTTTGCTTGTAGAAAAATTTACGGTATTTTAAAAATCGCTTTTACTTTTAAAATTTTTTCTTTTAAAATTTTAATGAAAGATTTTAGATAAAAATTGAAATGTTCTTGTCTCGTATTAAAAATTTATCGCAAAGAAAGAAAAAAATAAATAAAACGGTAAAATATTTATTATTTAAATTTTCTACGAAAATATAAAAATTACGAAATGAGTAATTTGTAATTTATTATTCGTTGTAGCGTCTGAAATAAATTATTACTAGAATATCTCGAATATAATTTTATTTAATGCGACAACCCCACAATGTTTTTACATTTTCGAATAGATCTTTTCAAAGACGGAAATTTTGGCGTTTCATAATAAGTTATGTCCATTTTCGTTCAAGGGTTACGAAAATATCAATTTATTTCGTTAACTTGCTTTGGTTGAACCGGGCACAATACCCAGTTTATTTACAATATTATGTTATACAGCGATATTTTACCTATTTGCATAGGCAATAACTCACCATATACCTATAATAAGTATTGATAGGCTACCCTGAATGAACATGCAAATACGGAACCGTAGAACGGATATTTCATTTTAGTATGGTCAATCACCTACTATATTTCTATGCATTAAACAGAACGATTTATCTAACGTTTTCAGGTTACGGTAACGTGGCACCGAAGACTCTGCTTGGCCGTATGATAACAATAATTTACTCCTGTCTGGGAATTGCGCTACAAATTTTGTTTCTAGCTTCAGTTGGAGACACATTGGGAAAAGGATTAAGGTTTCCTAATTTAAGATAATTTGAACAACCACGCAAAATTACTCTCCCGTGAATCTGTCACCTTTAATTACGTAAAATGAGATAGCGCTACTAATTACTCGCTAGTATCGACTATCGAGGCTATGTTTATAAGTCTATATACTCTATAAGACCAAAAATAAAGGGAAAATTATACTTATTTCAATTATTTTCTTTGTGGCGCAGAAAAATAATTTTGCTTCAATGAACTCATTTTCTATGCACTTAACTAAGTAGAAAAATCTCAAATAAGTTTTAAAACATTAATTTTGCAAAAAAAAAAAAAATCATATCTTTAAAGTGTTTATTACAGTAAGTTATTTGCATATTTTTCAGATACGTCTATAGCAGGCTATGTTGCCGCTGGTGTAGGATAAAGCGTCGAAAATGCGAATTTTCTAAAGGAGAAGACGTACCTATTCCTCGTTACTGGGTTCGCTTAGATGAAGAGGATGTTGGAACAGAACCCTACATGCCGACCAGAGAAGTTCAGGTTCCAATAAGTCTTAACCTGTTGATACTTTTGATCTATCTAGTCCTAGGAGCAGTAGTGTTCATGCAATGGGAAGGTTGGAGTTTTAGCGATTCTCTTTACTTCACGTTTATAACGGTATCGACAATAGGTCTGGGGGACATGGTTCCAGGGCATAGTATAGAAGAGGGTGGTAGCACTCTCTCCCCTACAACCAGAGTGATCTTAACCAGTATTTACAGTTTGATTGGAATGGTTCTGGTATCGGTTGCAGTGCAGCTGAGTCTAAGGCAAGTTGTTCAAAAAGCCAGATGGGTAGCTTACGAAATTGGAATGATCGATTCTGACAAGTAACTTTTTTTCTGCACAAAAAGCACATTTTTACGGTACTATTATAGCTAGTACTGTAAGTACCTTTGGGAACTTGTACGCCAATAATTTTATTTTTCTTTAGAATAGCCGGAAATTTAAAAAAACCTGGAAAAATTCATATATCCGTCAGAATAAAATAATGTTCACTAGTGTCGCGTAACGGCGTAAGTGAACATTGAAAATTAGAATTTTTTTATATGGATTGAGGAAGATTAATACGGTAATAATTTCAGGAATTTTTTTCTTACCTCTCCCAAAAATAAAAATTAAAACCTAAGGAGAGAAATATAAATGTGGAGGGCGAAGGGCTAATAGGCCTATGGATTTTTTTTCCCCAATTAGGAACTGAATTGCACAGATTTTGTAATAATTATTGTTTACTTTCAATAATTATGAGTGACTGTACTGTTTTAGGACACAGTAGGCTATACTTAAAGTGATATTATTCCCAGGATCTGCTAGGCTAATCAAAATGTGTGAAAAACGAAGATAACTATCGTGTATTTAGTTTTTTTTTTCGAAGATTCAAATTGAGAGTTATTTTAAAGCAAAATAAACTATTGTGAAAAATTGAGAAATAGTGAAACCCTGTTAAAATCCTTTTAATCAGGTAAAATCGAGCGGATTTTACTTTAAGTTGGCAACCAGATAGAGTTTTTAGTTCATGTTTCGTCAGATGTGAATTAAACTCTACCTGGTACCTGGTTGCCAAAAGTAAAATCTGCTAGATTTCACCTGGATTTTAATAGGGTTTAACTATTTCGCAAATTTTTCACTAATCGTTTATTTTGCTTTTAAGTTTAAAATAACTTTCTCAATTTGGATCTTTGAAGAAAACTAAATACACGATAATTATCTATGTTTATCACTCTATTTAACCACTATTTTATTAAGCTTAGCAGTCTCCTGTGAATAATATCACTTTAATTATGCAAAGTTGTTTTGTTCTACCTTTTCTCCTTCCACAAGATCCGAAATCATTACAATCTTCGAACACGTTTCTTGCCATATCATTCTCCAGAATTCCTTTATTGTATTATCCATAGGTGCTAATTAAATAACAAAACAATATAATAACTCATTAATAATTATGTATTTTGCAAGTAAAAAAAAATTTCTGTTTAGCTTACCTTGCGTAGCAATGTAAGCGTTTTTATTGCTGTAACCCTTTAAGAATTATTTCAGTTAATGTTGAACAATAATATTAGATAGTACTGTAGATGTTTCTAAACATTACTTACAGGAATATACGAAGCATTTATGTAATCTGTTTCGTTAGTTTCTGATCTCAGAACAACCCTTGTATCGGTATCTGTAAATTTTAAACATTGTGTTAATTAAAATAATAAGAATGATTAAATACAGGATAAAAACACTTACATGGAATGTGAGTCTGGTATCGATTGAAGCATCTGTTTTGTGTTATTTGGGCAAATTCGCAGGATTTTATTTGTCCACTTAATACTTTCTAAAAAATAAGTATAATTATTTCGTCGTTATGAGTAATCATATAGGCCTAACTTAAATTCTTTTATTTTTTGTAACGATTACACGGAGTATAAATTAAATCTAAGACCAACTCGTCTCCAGGACTATGTAAGCTAGAACTCTATCGAATCCACTCGTGTGATTGTGGCGACCATATCTGGGAATTTTCTCTGATCAGAACAGCAAAGCAAAGCATATCATCATCATCATCATATCAGGCTTATCAGCCCTAGTTATTCCACTGCTGGATATAGGCCTCTCTTTTTGTCTTTCACTCATCTCTGCCCATCGCCACGCCCACGCCCATGCAAGCTCTCTTGATATCAATGCGTCCAACGCGTATAGTGGACGCGTTGCTTCTTCTCGTGGTCATCGGTCTCCACTCCAGAATTTTCCTGTTCCATATCTCGTCGCTCTGCCTTACCGTGTGTCCAGCCCAATTCCACTTCAGATAATTATGCGTACCTATCCACGGCATCAAGAACCCCAGTTTTCTTTCTAACGACTTTGTTTGTCTTTCTATCTATCCCTTAGCGTCAACCCCAGCATTGTTCTCTCCATGGCGCAAAGCAGATAGCATCATTTTAATAAGGAAGTCGTTGTTTACTAATTAAGTTTATTACCTTTTCCATAGTATCTCGGTAATGTTTTATTTTTGAAAAAACCTTATCAAAAATTAATTTCATTCCTGTTTATAATCCGTTATTACTTTTTATCGCTTCGCTTACACGACAGTGTTTTCATTTCCACACATTACAGAACGAAATAAGAATAATATGCAAGTCCCGGAGCATGAGTGGTATGAGATTAAATCTTAATAGGCTAATAATTACCCTAAACTGCCTCCAAAGCTCACAATCAACTTTCTTATTACAAACTTTGCTCGAAGACGACGAAGAAACAGGAACTAGTGCCAAACTTCTCTGAACATAGTCGATGAATTCAGTTATTGGAATAACTTTTCCAGGTAGGTTGAATTCCGTTATTGGAATTGCTTCTCCGGGAAGGCTTCCTGGAATCTCGACGATCTCTGCATAATCTGATGGTGCTTCTGTTATTTTCATTATGGAGATTAAACTTTTATTATAGTAATTCATAGTGTAAATTAATTTCATTTTAAAGGGTTACATCTCAAGTTTTCGCGCCAAAACACATTTTTTCAAATTATTCGAAAAAATGTGTTTTGGCGCGAAAACTTGAGATGCAACCCCTTAATCAATACAAACCTATTGGAAGTTCATAATTGTGAGATGTTTCTCCATTTTCAATTAACTGAACTGTCCCATCTCCTGCATCATGCACATTATAGTAACCATAATTTGTGTTGTTGTCAAGAACTTCCAAATATGATGGTACGTTATTTTCTTTAACCCTTGCTGAATTGTTGCGTATTTTTCTAAATGAAAATGTATTATTTCTCATTACTGTATAATAGCCTAGTTCATTTAACATGCACCTTATTTTGTTAGGAACATAATTTACGGAGTTTAAAAATAATATATTCGTAAGTACATTCTGTAAATTTAGTTAACACAGCTTTGTATTAAATGAGATTATTAAATGAGATTATTATTATTATTCTCAAATTTTGAAAATTGGGAACCTAGAATTCGAAAAACAATAAAAATAACAGTTCCGAAAACCTACCCAGGATAAAAATAGCTTCGATAAACTAAGTTGAAAAGTTTTGATTCCAAGGTTAACTCATTGTATTGGGGGCTTTATCATCATCATCATCATTTACTTAAATAAATGTAGGCCTAAGTTAATTAAGTTACATTTTAAATTGTAAAGTTAAGTTTTTCAGCTTATTATTCAGTCTGGCTGTTATTGATGGTTGATAGTCGTATTGTTATTAAAAATGACATAGTAGCCTAAGTTTAAATCTTACCTGTATAAAATACATGCAATTACTGCTATAACCAATAAAACCACAGTGCATAACGGTACAATAACTCTTACATAACCTAATTCTTCTAAAACATTTTCTGCAATAAAAAATATGAAATAAAAAATATGTTTAAAAAAATATTTTAAAATGCAAACAGCATTAACTAATGATTTTGCCAACTTACTTTTCCCCGCAATGTCTTTTGCAAAAACAACAGAAAAGTTTATTTCCTGGAAAAAAAAAAGAATTACGGTATAGAAATTCATAAAATTATTTTCAGGGTGTTAAATATTATTTTAGTGTCAAATTTTAAAAATATCAAATAAATATTTAAATAAAATTAAATAAATTGAATTAAAAATAAATAAACTAATTAAATTAAAATTATAAAAACTCACTCCTCCATCTTTTCTAAAATCGCTCACAGCTGCTAGTCCAATTTTGTATGACTTGTCAGAGTTCAGTGGATAATTTACGTAAATTCCATCTTTACCGTAACTACTTCCATCGCCTAACACAAAGCTGTTGCTCTCATTTAACTTTGTCCACGAAGCTGCGATGTAAAACCCAAGATCTTCGCCTTTATGAGAAGTGTAATTTAGTAATGATTCCAGGGTTAGTTCGTTTTCTGATCCAACTTCGACCACTATGACAAAGTATGACCTGAAGTGCATAAATATAAAATACTACCGGTATTTAGTTATGACAGTTTTTTTTTACTGTTAATTAACAGGAGTCTGGGACAACAAGTAACTTACGAGATAGGTCCAGTCCTGTTTTGAGCAGGTTCGAATGTAAATCGCAATGAAGTTTCAGACATTTCCTCGAAACTCGGCTCTCTTAAAATAGGTTCTGTTTCAAATCGTAATTTCATATGAGTTCATTTTCAGTTTCATTTGCAACCGATTCAATTAAAACTTCTATTACGAGGCCAAAAACAGTTTCCAGCCCCATTTCTGATGTTACTATCTACTGATTCTAGAGTTTTCCAATGAACGGTATACTCTGTAGGGCTATATCTCACAGTACTGAATTTTGACCAATATCTAACAGAACTTTATTTAAGACTAACCTACAATACAAATTAATACTACCTTAAGGATATCTCAACTTACTTGCATTTAACGTTGCAGCCTTAACAGTAGCCACCTCTCCATAGATACTACTTGCAGCTGATATATTAATTTGATAATGTGTTGCAGGTTCCAAGCCGTTAATTACCCAGTACCGATCATCAGCTCCAGTATCTATTTTCTCTTCGTAGTTACTTTTCTTTAAACCATCATACGATTTTATATATTTAACCACAATCTATAAAAAAAATAGCATTATTCAATTATTTTATCTATTTTCTTTTAAAACCGCAAGAATGTCTTTCAATAGTATTCCGTTTTTTTAATAGCCATTAATATTCTTTCGTATAAGCCATTTATTTCTAAAACATGAAATCTAGGCTATACCATGAATTACCTTAAATTTAGTTATGTTACCATTAGAATAAACTGGATTTTCCCATGTCACGCTGATTGAATTTGTCGTCCTAGAATGAATGGTAACATTGGAGGGTGGACCAGGAACTATAATGTGGAAAAATATTAAGTTAAATACCAAATCGAAATAATGATAATTTAATATTATTATGTTCTCGAAATTCGCATAATTTTTGTTTATGTTACCGTATACGGAGTATTTCACCTTAAACTAGTTATACATTTTCTAATTTATGTCTACGGAATGAAAACTCAGAATTAAAGATTTTAACCTAATCTTAGAAGATCAATAATGTTAACTAGTAATAGTATAAGTAATAAAATGCAAACATACCGACGTCGTCTAAGGTTTTCGCAGTTGCTTCGTCACTCTTTTCTCCCTGTGTTTTTATACCTTTGTTATATGCCAATACCTAAAATATTAAACAATTAAAATTATTTTAGTACATTACATAAGAAGTAATATTATACTCGTATACATACTAACCCTGATTGTATACACTGTCATTGGACTTAATCCCATTAGATTAAAACATACGTATTCCTTCAGTGCAATACATTTACTCCAATTTTCCACAATTGCAGTTTTTGTTTGATTTCCACCCTTATAGTAGACTTTGTAATAATTAATTTCTCCAGTGGGAGGATATGGCCGCTTCCAAGCTAAACTTAAGTATTTTGCATGACTGCTGATGACATTTAAATCCAATGGTTTTGTTGGAGTAGTAGGTTCCGTTCTAGCCGTTATATTTGTTCCAACGTTTGCAACTCCAACAGAGTTGCGTAAAAATATCTCAATTCTGTAACGTGTATAAGGCTGGAAAGAGTTTTCAGGTAACCAGAGTGAACTAATACTAGTATAAGTTCCACTAGCGTTTTTGCCCCATAAGTCTAGAGACGTGATCGTGTAGTCAAATGAAATTGTATCAGCATTGAAATTCGTACAATTGGGTGGAGTCCAGGTCAACATGATGGAAGTTGTTGTTGTAAAATTTACTTTAAGATCTTGTACTTTAGAAACTGGAGCTAAAATAAGAATAGACCTACATTATTACGGTATATCTTCGTAACCTCTGAACGAACATAGACAGAAAAAAAGTACAACAAAAATAATGCTAGTCTTTCGGATATATCTATATCCGAAAATGTAAAATGGATCCAATCATCCGAGATGAACATTTTGATGAAAAACATCTCCATTTTCCATATTCGTTCAAGGCGGGTGACGAAGATACAATTAATTTTGAAGATTTTTCATCCTTTGTAATCTTCTTCGTCCAATTAATATACAGGAAATCAAGCGAAAAAATTATTAGGCTCATTTTTGCGAGAATCTATCAAAGGAACCAAAAACCAATCGCGGAAATGCGCCTATAATGTTGACTGCAAAACATTGAATTCCTCTGTTTCGGCCTGATTTAGTATCAACTTACTCTTAATCTTAATCAGGGACGTAGCCAGGAATTCATTTGGGGGGATATTCCTTGAGAGGTTGTAATTTTATTCCAAAAGTATAAATAGGGGATGCAACCCCCAATCCGCCGGAGGCGAAATTTTTTTTGTCTAATAAAGTACAAAAATACCTATACAATGTACGGGGTATAGATACCCGGTAAAATTTTTTGGAGAACACATAATTCCATGGTAATACGGGTTTTTCCCCTCCCCCCCCGCCCTTGCCTACGCCCCTGATCTTCATTATTGTTAATGATATTCAAGAAAATCATTAAATGGATTTTGCCGTACCTGTTTTTTCGGTGGAAAATTCATAGGAAGATGGTTTCCCTAAGAAATCTGCAGTTTTAGCTTGAACTGCGATAAGATATTGTGAATAAGGCTTCATATTTTTCAGATAGAAGGTTGTTGAAGTTGAATTAAACTCAAAATATCTAAACGTGTTGTTTGTTCCTAGAGGAGAGTTACGACAGGCTTTCCAACCTAAATGTGTCAGAATCAGCCTATATCCTTTTATTATTCCATTTTTTAAAGCAGGTTCCTTCCACTCTATTTTGGTGTAAGTTGCATTTGTAAAAGGAACATTCAAATTCTGAACCTCTCCAGGAACTGAAAAAAAAAATATAAAGGTCTTCATATTTTGGTGTTTACTCTTTAGATGATAGAAATTAATGCTAACCTCCTTCTTTCGTTCGTATAAAATACTTCTTCGTCCAGTTGCTAAATCCGGCTTTATTTGCAGTTCGAAGTCGAAACTTGTAATTCGTGTAAGGCTTAATACCAATAAACGTAAAATAATTATATTCTGTAATGTTCTGTAGTATTGGGTCAGAAAGGTTATCACTTCCAGTCGTATTCTGTTGTATGTCGTACCAGAAAAAATTGCATCCAATTGCTTCTTTCGGTGGTTTCTATATTCAAAATAAGAAATTTTTAATTAACATAATCGTTCCTTAAATGTACCCCTAATTGAAGCAAAACTGACCACCCAATTAACTCGAACAGAAATGTTTGTTGCTTCTAGAAAAATCTGTCCTGGTGGCATTGAAGGAGCTGAAATTAACATGCACTCATAGATTAGAACTTTTATTACACTTAACGCCCGATACCTATAGTATAGGCTACTGTAAAACATAAATGTGAATAACCTTTCTAACTAATGAGAGAATATTTTGAATTATTATTATTGTTTTATTTTTATATGCTTAGTTAATTAAATAATTATTACAGTATATAGGTCAACTACCGTACTATTTGGTTTGTTCCTGATATCCTGAGACCAGCTGAGACCTACTCTGCACCGTCAAGTAGGGTGATATTGGACTGCCCGGAAACGTTGGGAACTTGGGTATAATATTTTTAAATACCCCGTATATAAAGAGTTGTCCGGCAATCTGTTATTACCCCACTGGACAGTAACATACGGCTAGTGTTAGTGTACTGTGAGATAACTTAATATTAAAACCTGCTTAGGTATGGTTGTTATATTTATAACAATGCCTATTGCCTAAGGCATAG